>BRDA01030774.1:0-16463 GCA_036984385.1 Crenuchus spilurus | reverse complement strand
CAATACAACATGAACCACCAACCTTACATGTGAATTCTTTATAAACCTGCAGTGTGTTTATGAGAATCAGTATCACTAAATATAATATTGTGATGCTGAGGTGTGTTGATGGTTTTTTACGGCCTTAATGCTGTATGTTTGGTGGTCGTATTTCATGTTTGCTTTCCTCCTGAGGTTCACTGCTATCTGATGTACGAGCTGAAATGGTCGTGTGGGCAATAATGTCATTTGGATTAACTTTGCTGATTAAAACCCTCCCTCTGATTATAATGGGAGGCAGCACACCCTAAAATCTCCAGAGACAGGAAAGCATTTTGAAAGAGCGCCTTCAGCTCTCGCTGGTGGCCCAAAGCCAGATGGACTTCAGCCAGCTTTCTAACAGCCTACTTATAGACTTTAGTACAGCTGTTTACACCACAGCAGACATTAAACTCACACTTCACACAAGACATGAGCAGGAATATAGGAGATATTAGTCCATAAACATCCTCAATAAACACTATTAATCACTAGAATAGGAGATATTAGTCCATAAACAACCTCAATAAACACTATTAATCACTAGAATAGGAGATATTAGTCCATAAACAACATTAATCAACACTATTAATCACTAGAACAGGAGATATTCATCTATAAACAACCTCTATAAACACTATTAATCACTAGAATAGGAGATATTAGTCCATAAACAACCTCAATAAACACTATTAATCACTAGAATAGGAGATATTAGTCCATAAACAACATTAATCAACACTATTAATCACTAGAATAGGAGATATTAGTCCATAAACATCCTCAATAAACACTATTAATCACTAGAATAGGAGATATTAGTAAAATGTGGAGGCACTGTTGCTCCGCCTTCTTCTGCAGAATGTGAAGACAGTAGACTTTATGAATCTGGAGATAACCTCCTCTGGGGGTCAGAAGGTCTTAAAGTGAGTATAAGCTCAGATGACAGACACATGACACCGTTAAGCTGTTTTTGTGGAGTAAGTCACAGCCTGGTGTCTGATTCCCGCTGTTGTGATTTTAATAAAGAAAATACAAACCAGTCAAACAGAGAAAATTAGACCGGTAAGATGTCCTTTTAGTTTAGAACACCAGCGTTCAGTAATGAAAGTTCTGTGATCTGATCTGTAAGCCCACAGAACCGTGAGTTTGTTTGACAGACTGTCCAGCACGATGGCTTACCTGCTGATGTTTGTGACGCTGCTTCACCTCATCACACTGGCTGTTCTCTTCATTGCCACCATGGAGAAGGTGAGTTTAAAGACAAGCATCTATCAACAGTCACATCTGTACCAGTGACCAAACACAGGTCAGTCCACATTACAACTGACTAATAAACAGAGCTTATCATTAAAAACACGCCACAGACCTTTAGACCTGTTTTAAACCTCTTACTCCAGGTTTTATTTACTACCTTGTATTCAGCGAGGGCTGGTGTTAGTGCACTGGTGTTCCCGGGCTGAGTGAGCTGTGTCTCACTGTAAACGAGACGCTACATCAGAGCTACTTCCTGAGAGATGTTTACACACAGACACTGACTGTACTGATGACTCCAGGCCTGCAGGGTCGGTGTGCAGCACAGTTTGGCGAGTTCTCTGCTCGGACACCGCAGTTAAAACTGCCGAGTCATGTTTGGTTGATCAGGCAGATCACTAAACTGTGCAGGAATAATCCTCCAGGACTGGAGTTGGACCACGGACTGCAGAAGCTTTCCGCTGGCTGGCTGGGAAACCGAGGGCTGGGTTGTTGATTGTACTTTTGGGGAAAGCTGTATAAACTACAGTGTGGTGAAAATACTGTTGGAAAGGTTCAAAACTGCACTTTACGCTGCAAAACCATATAACAGACTTATGTTTTATATGGATTCCGGGTCGGCACTCTGCCTACGCGGATCACACACTACACGTGGCGCCCCAAGTGTCCATGGGGGCACAACTTAAGTCTCCCCCCACACCGGAGGGCAAAGTCCACACACAGGGCACCTCTGCCAGCTTTCTGCTTCGCAACTTTCTCCGCCTTGCTCAGGGTTACTTGAGGTACCTTTGAGATACAGGGTATTGGTACCTTTATCTTCAGCCTCAGACCTTTCCCTCAGGTTCTACTGGTTATCATCTGGATCAGGGCACCCAGTTCTGGTCCTGGAGATCTACCAGCCTACACTTTACCTCTAAGACCCGAGTCAGCAGAATGCCTGGTTTGTCTGATCTGAACTCTCCAGAGTGGTAGATGTTCTGGACCAGGCTCGGGTGCCATTTTCCTTCAGAACACCATCTGCTAACTCTCAGGTTCAGTAAATGTTTAGTAGAAGACGATTCACCAAACTGGGCCGGACGGCGGCCCAGCAGGACAAGATGTGTTGATCTCAGGGCTTCTAGAAAAACACTTGAACCCGAGATGTCTGAAGTCCAGTGTGAAGTTTCTGCAGTCGTTTGTGGTGCCGTGACGCATAACCAGCGTGCTGTAGTTTGAATTTTTGTTCAGATGCTCACAAAGCCGTCCTTGATACCAGTCTTGTGTGGTTCCTCTGTTCCTGAATTAGTCCTGGTGGGTGTGGAGCAGCACTGAGAGTTCAGACCTCTGGTACAACTGCAAGTTTGACAATGAAATAGAGACGTGGTCCTGTGAGTCATCAAAAGAGACGGGTAAGACGGCCTAAAGAGAAGAACCTGATACACAAAGTGACATTTCAGCCTGTTTATGTTTTAAAGCTGATCAGTCGGACTTATAACTCTTTTCACTGTGACGGTGAGTAAATGACTATAAACACTGTGTGTCTCAGAGCTACAGCTGCCACATCCCTAATATCAACACTCCTGAACCAGAGACATCAGAACTGGACTCAGCAGAACCAGAACTGGACCTGAGTCATCATTTCATTAGTAAATCAGCTCCTAGAGTCTGAGAGACACACAGTCCAGTCTGTCTGAAGTCCAGTGTGCAGGTTCTGCAGTCTGTGATGGTTTGAGCTGCTGCTGTTGGTCCAAAGTCAACACCTACCAGTAGATTTTACAGCACTTCATGCTTCCATCTGCTCACAAGCTTTATGGAGATGCCCAGCAGCTGCCCACAGTGCCAACACTACTACTGACCATCATATGACTGTGACTGATGAGCTGTTATTCAACACTAAAGGCTGAAACGTCACTTTGAGTGTTAAGAATATAAAATCTAACTTTTGAATGAAGCTGTTTTTGATGTTTGACTGTAAAAGATGAAGCCGGACGTCGTCGTTCTCGTTTCTTCTCCAGAGTGGCTCCAAGCTGTTCAGGTCCTGATGATACTGTCTGTGGTCTTCTGTTGCATCTCATTCCTCGTTTTCCTCGGTCAGCTCTTCACCATGTCTAAAGGCGGACTCTTCTACCTCACCGGCGTCTGTCAGGCATTCGCAGGTAAGAAACCACCTCAGTGTGTCTCCACTGAGCCTACAGGTGCACTTTAGTTAATTACAGACTGTAGTGCATCTGTTTCTCTGTGTACTTCAATGTTCTTCAATGCTCAGGACCCCCCACAGAGCAGGAGGCTCATTCTCAGTGACACTGATGTGGTGGTGGTGTGTTAGAGCTGCTGGAGATGTTAAACACTGTGTCACTCACTGTCCTCTATTAGACACACCTGCCTTGTTGGTCTTGTAGATGTAAAGTCAGAGACAGCAGCTCAGCTCAGTGTGTGTTGGTCCTCTGGTCTTTCATTGGCGACACTGAAGTGTATAAAAACATCAGCAGCTGTGACACGCACTAACACACCACCGCCACATCAGTGTCACTAAGACGGGTCCACCAGCTCTGTGGGGGTCCTGAGCATCGATAAACAGTGAAGTACAAACAGAAACAGATGGACTACAGTCTGTGAAAGTGCATGAATATGGACAGAACGGACCAATAAAAAAGATTATTATTATTAATATTATTGTTATTAATATTATTATTAAAATTAATATTATTATTATCATCATTATCATTATTAATATCATTATTATTATTATTATTATTATTGTTATTATTATTAATATTATTATTAAAATATTATTAATATTATTATTAATATTATTATTATTAATATTAATATTAATATTATTATTGTTGTTGTTGTTATTATTATTATTATCACTGTCAATACAAAGAGTTTTCTGTCTGCTAGGTTTCACCACCTTTACAGCAGCCCTCATCTACACTCTGCACAACAAAGAAATCCTTGAGGACTCCAGAGAGCTGAGCTCAGGACACTTTGGTTACTGCTTCATGCTGGCGTGGGTGTGCTCGCCTTTGCTCATTTGGAGCGGCATCATGTACATCCATCTGCGCAAAAGGGAGTAACTCTACTGTCCGACTTCAGATCTGCAACTGAAACATCTTCAGAGTGTTAAAGCCAACAGTGATCATGACTATCCAGTCAGTATTCAGGGCCTGTATTTGTATTTTTCCTAATTAAGAGGACAAACAGAACAGAAACTATGTTTTCTTTTTGTATAAGAACTTCACTGTTTTGTATAAGTCGTGTATTTCTGTACTATAACGATCTTTACATACACAGCTAAAGAGAGCCTGTATTTTTGTACTAATAAACCTGACGTAAATGACTTCAAATGCTAAGTGGATGGAGGCCGAAGGTCTATTTAATTTGTTCAAACCTGTGAGCTAGCTCTTTAGTCGCGCTGATAAAAGCCCAGTGGCTCATAATTAAGAGTAAGTTCTCAGACTACAAACTACAGTACAGTGGTAACCCTACTGACGAGTTTAATCCGTGCAGGAGCCGAGCTCGTTAGCTGGTTTGCTCGTTAGCTGGATGCATTTCCCCCATAAGAATACATGTAAAACTGATTAATCCGTGTCAGCCGGCCAATATACAGTATACTTTAATATGTAAATAATGTGTTTATATGGGTTTTTAAAACATAAACGAGACGACGGTGCTCGTGTAGGCTGGTGGCTAAGGAGGACAGGAGGACGGGCGTACGTGTATGGCATGGTTACACTTATCATATGAAAAGTAAAAGTAAAATGTATCTAACTTTCTTGTTCACTACCTTTTGCTGTCTTTGTGTCACTTTCACTAGCACTAGCACTTTCACTGGACAGCAGTCAAAGGTAATGACTGACCTCTTCTTCTACGCTAGCATCTAGGGGATGCTACGACCGCAGCGCCCCTAGTGGTTGGCATACTTGAACTAATTTACGCTACTCGTTACTTGGAATTTTACTCGTTACCTGGAACAAAAATATTCAGAGATCTCGACTCGTTACCTGGAATACTCGTTAGTAGGGATGCAGGTAAGTAGGGGTACCACTGTACAGTGTTCTGTGTACAGACTGATCTGAGGGTCTTACTGGAGGTTATCTGTCCTACAGAAACACATCAAACCCTGCTGTTCAGTTCTGAATATGAACTACGTCGCCTCCACATGCTGAACAAGTGCCCAGCTCGCCCCCCACGGTCTACATTAAAAAACTGGAGTCACCACTTTGCCCTTATTGTGATTTGGTTTGAACTTGTGATGTAACAAAACAGATCAAAATGGGATGTCATCCCTTCACCTCCACCAACACATTAAGCCCCGACTGTTGTTCTCAGAACTAATCCTTTTGTAGATGTTTACAAACATCCTGCTGCCCTACACATTACAGGGGCACCAACAAACGGACCCAAAATGACTGAATAAAGTCTATAACTCATTTACTTTATACCCAGCGCAGAAATACACACCTCTGATTGGCCGTCAGGTATTAATTCTGTAGAACAGTGAGGAAGTAAAGAAAAACCAGGTTTAGATCACTGCTCACGTGCACATTACACTAAAATCTCTAAATGTGGGAACCAGGGTGGGATAACGACCTTCCAGGTCCAATTAAAGCAGGTTAATTGACTATTTTGGTGTAACAGGACCCGTCGGTGACTCTTATGCCCGTTTCCTCTTTGAGACGACACAGTGAAGCTCTGCGGCGTCTTTAAAGCCGTAAACACGCCGAGTAACCAGGCCACACTGAACTAAAGCAGACTGATGTTGGACACATGACAAACTCATGACCTGCGGTTCTGTGCTAATGACTTCCATCACGTTGTCTGATGAGCGTGATGCTGCTGAGAGCACAGACAACAAACAAAGCACTCAGAGGCCTGTGAACACGGCCCAGCCTTGCTTTCAGAGCGCCGGGTTCACTCCTCGCCGGCTCACATTTCCACGTCTCCACAGGAACACAGACGTGTGAATACCTTAAAAAGGTGCGTCACAAAGAAAGCTCTGTACACCAGTAGACAGAGGGACTTTAATCACAGGTTTAGCACAGCTCCACACAACCACAGTGTCTCCAGCTGTACAAGGAGTCACTGCCGAGAGTACAAGGCGGCTGCTCGAGTTACCCAACAGCCAAAGTGGCCGCCTCACAGCCAGCCATTTAACGATCTTGCTTGGGATATAATCAGGCAAACAATATCTATACGGTGAGACAGCACGTCAAACTAAGCCAGAATTTAGTGTTAAAACCCTCAACTGGTCTCAAAATAAATCCAAAAACAAATAGAAAACCCATCTGCAGCTGAACGTGCAGGTCCATCAGACAGGCGCTGGGATGTAAGGCTACTGGTACAGAGTTTACAGTGAGAGAGTGATGACACAGAGAACAGATGAAGAAGAAAAGGGTAAAGGAAGAGCAGCAGAGCTGTTTGACAAACACCGAGGTAAAAGCGTGTCACCTCTTTAGAAAGCTCTTTATTTTCAGGAGAAGTGTTCGCTAGTATGTTCAACAGTAAAAGTTACTCAACGTCCCTCTCCTCCCCTTACAGCATCGCTAACTTACTCCCCCTCAAACCCAAAAGCACCCACCTTCACACGCTGCCCCACAGGGAGAAATGAAAAAGTCACTAAAGAAAAATAATAATAATTAGAAGTCCTTTAGTCCATGTGTTTCCCGTCGTGGAGGAAACTCGGAGCGCAGAGATAAAAGCGAGCCACTAGAGGGCGACATCACTTTAGCCTCTGAACAATGACGGCATTCAGCAGGTTGGCCTCCTTCAGCGTCTGGTCCTCGTCCGTCAGCTCTTTGTTCGGGAAGGTTGTCATGAGGACGAACTCGGTGGCGGCCATGGCCGGGCGAGCATTCACCACAAACTGACGCAAATCAGACACCCTGAGGAGGGAAAACGATCAGGAATGAGAAGATGAGGCGGACAAGACGGTCTGGTTACGAAGCTGTGGAAGAGATAAACGTGTATGTAAATAAAAGCCTGTTCAGCCTCTCTCCTCACCTGTGGGTGTGGTTGAACTTCTGCACCAGCCGGCCTCCGTCAGCCAGTCTGATCTGGATGCTGGTGACCGGCTGCGATTCGTCCACGCTGATGGAAGCACTGGCCTGGGCCTCACTGGCGGCCTGTTCCTTCTGACCCATTCTGGGGGCAGATACCAGCTCGGGCGTTGCACTGAGACGAGGATGAAAGCAGAGAAAGAGGAAAAGATGAAGATCTAACGCCACACTGTGGTGAAACAGTGGCACTGCATTTTGAGCTCACGGTGAGACACTAAAGTGATCCGTTTCTCTGGAGACTTCGCTGTTCTTCAGTGGTCAGGACCCCCCACAGAGCAGGAGGATCATTCTCAGTGACACTGATGTGGTGGTGGTGTGTTAGAGCTGCTGTCCTCTATTAGACACACTGACCTTGTTGGTCTTGTAGATGTAAAGGCAGAGCAGCAGCTCAGCACAGTTCCAGCAGGAGGTTTGATGGACTACAGCCTGTAAACGTGCACCTGTATGCTGTGGAGCCGAATGAGTACAGATACAAGCTCTGAGCCCTAATAAAGTGGCCAGTGAGTGTATATACTGAGGTGAAGTCCCACCCTAGCCTGCCTGTGATTGGCTAACATTCACTGCCTTTGTTGGTTAGGCAGAGTAGGCTTAGCGCCCCTCCCCCAGACCTACACACGTCTCAAACATAATTTAATCTCAAAATGGCAAATTTCCCAGAAACAGGCGCAGATGACATCACCGTTAATAACAAAACGTAAGCCGCTGTTGTTTAAACTCCACATCAGCAGCAGAGGTTATATTCATAACTAAAGCCAGATCATTAGGAGACAGTAACACAGCCTGCAGACAGGAAGTAAACAAGCTTTCTGCTTGAGTTAAATGTCTGAATATATTCACTGGATTTGTTATTGTTGTAAGTGGAGAAGGAGATGACCTTCAGGCCGACAGCTCACCTGCCAAGCTTCTGTCCCTCCCCAGCAAAAGCCTTGAAGGCAGGCTTGGGTTTGTTGAAATCCTCATCGCGATGGTCCTCCATGTCCAGGTTGACCTGCCCGCCGCGAGAGCGCTGTCTCAGCTCCAGAGGAATCTCCCTGAGAGGTGAGGAGAACGTTTAGATGCTGTGAGTGATCAGACAGCTGTGTGTGGAGATCATTTAATTTCACTATAATCATCTCAAATGAAAATGAGTCCAATAGCTTTAACACTGGCAAGGCTGAAGTTGTTTGAGATTCTGAGGAATTTCTGAGAAGTCCCCCTCCCTCTTGTGGGCTATCAGCGAGCTATTGTTATGTTAACTATTACTAGGATATCATCCCCCACAGGGTTTAGGCTCATATATTACAGTTAGTTTCAGTGTCTACGTAAAGCAAAAATAATCCATTGTATTTTATTTCGTTAGATAACAGGCAAATGAAAGGAAATATAGTTTATTATACATTATTTATCAGAAATAAGACAGAATAACTTTCCCAGAGACCAAAATAAGCAAGTACTTGTTTAGTTTTGAAATAAAACGATCTAAAATGAATAAATAAATACATTCTCTCCGTGTTCTTCGTTTGATTGTAAAATATAATATAGTATTTTCAGTGTCTCTCTGTGAATCTGGACTGATTTTCTGAGATATTTCCCTCACTTTGCCCTGGAAACTGGCGCTGTGTTTTGCTGATGAGTATTTTCGTGGCTTTGCCCCAAAGATTCCAATGCATAAAAAACGATCTAAAATAAATAAATATAATACATTTTCTCTGTGAGTTTCGTTTGATTCTAAAATATAATACAGTATTCTTAGTGTCTTTCTGTGAAACTGATTTCCCTCACTTTGCTCTGGAGAGTTTGTCATGTAATTAGCATATCAATACCACGCTAATCGTCCTCTAGCAGGGTGGCGGGCCAAGCAGGGGATTTTCTCCTGACGAAAATTTTCGTAGCATCCGTGCTTCTAGTGTTAAGTGCTTCACCATCATCACTGTAAAATGTAACGTGTGAATCAAAGTGATGATAAAAATCTCACTGCTTCAGTGTTTTTATACCTGGGTGTGTGTGTTTGTCTGTAAACCCATGCAGACAGGTTTATTATGGGAAATGTATGTCTACCTGTTCAGGATTGTACTCCTCTTATTGCATAATAAGGGGACTTAGCCACACCCTCCAATTATCTCCACCCATGACGTCAAGAAGCAGTCAGCTAATCGCACAACAGCATCAGACTACAGGAGAGTGGATTAGGTTTGTTTTTGATGGCGACATTCAAGCCAATGTCAAAAACGTACTTGTGTGCTTATTTTATTGTTGTGGTTACTCGATGTGACCCGTGTTGGGATGTTTCACGCAGGTTATGTTCTAAAGCAAAAATAAACACAGCAGTAAAACAACCACACAGCCCTAGACGTCGTCTCCTCTCTGCCCCCGTCACTGATCCACCCTCACTCTCCTCTAAAAAAGAGGGGGGCAAGAAGTGGCTCATGTACATTAAACAGGCACTTACAAATTCAAATTTGAAAATCAAATGTAACAGATTAGACATTTAGTCCCCCAGGCAACACGTTAAAAATGTCACCTTTAATGTTTTCACTGTTTTTAGAAGTGTAAGACGCTATCTATGCCTCCTGATCTTTAAAGCCAGCTCACCCCCTGCGGATAGACTCCAGGAAGACGGCATTCCCAGGATCACTGTAGTTCCTCAAGTCCCCATCATCAAGGCTGAATCCAGTCTTCCACAGCTTCAGCACCACATGCACCTGTACGATAACAGTGAGTCTGAGCACATCAGCAACAACATTTGATCTTATTTAGAAGAACTACAAAGTCACAAGCGTGTTCACTCACATCTTGTGAACTACCAGAGGATCTCCTTTCTCCAGCTACATATGCAGACTCTTCCTCTGGTGCAGCACCCAGTCGATAACCTCCACCAACAAACGGCTAAAGGAAGGCAGAAGAGGTCAGAGGAACAGCAAGTAACTTCACAGCTGAGACCAGAAACCAAAAACACTGAAATCAAGTGTAGTAGAGCTGCACAGCCAATTGTGGATTATAAATAATTACTATACGAGCCTCTTCAGAGCCGATTTGAGATTATTATTACTGTTATATTTAATCAAAAGGTCAACAAAACTCTGTTAGATCACATTCACTGCATACAACAGCCATCGCATTCTTAAAGGGGCAGCGCAGATTAAATGGCAGTAATGGTGTCCACTGGGGGGCGGAGTTACATCAAAAGCCTAAAGCTTCTGCTGGTATGGAGAACTTTACAGAATAACAGTCTGGAGTCATTACTGAAGCTCAGAAAAGCGCTGATGTTAGTCAGTATAAAATGTTTTGGTGAAATGATCAGACCTGCATTTGAGTGAGTGTATTGTGTTTAAATTCAGAAAGTCTTTATTTCATTGTAAAGAGATTAATTGTGATAAATATTTGAATCATTTGACAGCACTAATAATTCTAAAGGGCATCACATTACTGTACCTCATGTCTGTAGGTATCACACAGGTCTGATAATTAAGTAGGAACTGATCTGATGCTGTCAAGTCAAGTGTGTGCATCAGCAGTCTGTGGTCAATGTGTGGCTAATTGTAAAGTGCTACCTTAGCCCTGCTAGACTCTCCAAGCCCCTTGCCAGCTCTGTCTACTGGAACAGCTCCATGCTCCTTAGCACCCTTGAACAAGTCCTCAACCACCTCGTTCGTGCTCTTCTTCTTGGGAGGTCCAACAATCTGCTGCCCACTGCGCTCTGAACCACCAGCGAAGAATCTGTGGGAAGACCTCTCAGATATTAGTCTGATAACACAAAGGCAATTCTGATACCAGCCGAGAACACAGTTAAAGCAAACTTACTACTATTACAACCAACGTCTAATCATCAGATCTCTGCACAGTTCTCAGGGTATAATAACCAGCGTCCTGTACCCAGGAGGAGAACTGAGGACTTTAATGTCTCACTGCAGCAGCAGGCGACTGATGGAGACGGCTGGATGGGCGCCGGCCTCCACTCCTACAGCCACAGATATTAGTCATCAGAAATGAACACCTGTCACCCTGAACTGTCATCATACAGGTCAGTGTTTTACACACAGACTGAAGTTTATTTACTCATAATTTCATCATCAGATGTTCAGTAGTGTCAGTTATATGGGACTGTTCAGGTAAAGAAGCAAATGGGACGCTCTATATTTGGTTCCCAGATTTGGAGCAAGCAATTAAAATTGATACATTGTTACATTTTAACCCCTCCCTCAGTGTTCACACTGGCATAGTTATCATCAAAACAATATGTCAAAAAAAAGAGATGCATGATGGATGTGTAATGTATTATTTGTGTCAACAACAAAACAATACTTTTTCTGAACTGCTTGTCTGGACTGTGTGTACATGGTGGTCTTTATAGAAGGTGAAGTGTCAGGAACAGCAGCATTTAGAGTCACACTCCTGTGTTCGGTCCATTTAGACGTCTCTGGTTTGTACTGCAACCTGGTTGAAAAGGCAGTACTGAGACTCGCTCTAATGAGCTGCACTAACAGAGCAATCATACCAGGGTTCGTTTTCATCAAACCAAACCTGACACGCCCTCAGAGCTTGTCTGGTCATTTTAGTCCCTTCTGAATACAAACTACTAGCCATTTTTATTCCCCTAGTGCACCCTCCTGAATCACCCAAAACAGGAATTGGGTGCTTCTGAAAAACCACTCAGTCATCTAACTTTGTCTTCCACTCTACATGCTAACTGACTGAGCATTACGTAGAGGAGAAAGAAACTTCTCTAAAGAATAAAAAAACCAAAAAAGCGAGATCACGCAGGAAGACATCTGGGTTAGTAGAAAATACAACTCATTGAACCTCATGTGTCATTTTAATACACATTGTAATACATATACTGACCTCTGGCCTTCATCATCACTCTCATCTTCAGCTTCATGCATCAAGTCTCTAAAGGAAGTCACTCTGTGTTCACTGGAGGAGCAAAAAGTGAAGTCAGGCTGTGCAAAGACTCAGTCTTCTGAACACATTTTAAATATTACGTTCTGGTTTCAATGACAAGAATTAAGCCTAGTCTTGGACTGAAATGTACTGTCTAGTTGTGGCTTAACATCAGTCAGAGGAACTGGACTCAGATCAATAAGTTTTGAACAGTAAATACAAACGCTGATCAACTTACCTTGGTCCTGTCGACCGAGAGACTGAGCTGCTTTCAGACTGAGGGAGAGTAACGATATCATCTTCTGCTCCATCCTCAAAGAAACTGGCAAGCGCAAGCTGTGAGGAAAAGCAGAACAGTGACCAATTACTGTACCATTCACTGTAATATATCATAATAAACTCATTTTATTTAATGTAACACTTACTGACTTGAACATAAATGTCACGTTAATGTAAATATGTTAATACACTCATTCATACTCTTCTATTCTAGTTTCTGATGTCTGTATGTGAAACATGTCTTTATTATGTTTTATCTTTTCAACTGTAAGTTATTAATTTTGCTCTTAAACACTAATTAGGTGTTGCTGTAAGATGCACCTTTCTCACGGGGATTAATAAAATTATTCATTTATATTTCATTTATATTCATTTATCTAGCTGTCTATCCATCCATCCACTGATCAGTGTAGCCGTCTTCATCTATTTTCCCATCCATAAGTTATCAATTTTGCTCTTAAAATCTATTTTGATGCTGATGTAATATGTAAATCTCTCTTAATGAATAAATCCATCCATCCATCTATGCATCCATCCCTTCAATTGTCTGCAATATAAGCAGTTAATTTTGCTGTTAAACACTGTCCTGTTGTTCTTTTAATAAGTGGGTAATAAAGTCAGCTCTGTACATTTAAAAGTAAAACAGTGTGATATGATCAGCAGAGCTGAACAGAAAGTAAAAGTGAGAGAAAAGCAGCTTTAAGCTGAACTCCTCATCAGCATACAGAGGGGTAACAGGGCTATTAGGGGTATTAGAGGAGTAAACCAGGTCTTTGGATCAGCAGTGACTGACTGACAGACAGAACCGAACCGGACTTTTCTACACGAGCACAAGCAGCTGCTCAGCTAATCCGGCTAAACAGAGCCGAGATTAACTTTAATCTCTTCTCATAAACACAGCTCATCTGTGTCATTATTGTCCTTCTTTGTCACATCAACCCAGCTGATAAAACCAACACCGAGCCCGAACTAAGGTCCGGAATTGAGAACAGTGACTTGCACATTTGGTTAGCACAGACCGGTTAGCCGCAGCCGGAACTCTCCGGTCCACCTTAAACAGAGCACTGTGACTGTAGAGAGCTGAGGCGCCTGGACGCGGCTGACTGCAAAATTTAAGGTAGAACTGCGGAGTTGTGCGGTAACTGTTAGCCACGGTGCTAAATGACAACCCGACCACCGCCACAAACGGCAGTAATCAATCATAGCCCCACAGAACAAACCCGTCCGTACCTGCAGGTCCCATCCAGCCGATTCCAGAAAGAATCTGGCTCGTTCCTCGTCCACATCAGTCACCGCAACAAACTCCCTCACCGCCTCTGCCCGCTGCGCCATTGTGTCACTCTGACCGGTCCGGGTATTGAGCGGAAACAACAGCCAGAAAACTTCCGTTCCTACCAGGATCTCCCAGAAAGCAGTAGAGACAACCCATACTTTTACTGTTTTATCACAAAACTACCATCAAGTCTGTATTTATAACAACGGGATATGCTCAGCATATTTATTATTATCATTAGACAGACAAACATACTTTTTTGATAATGCAGCATTACATTATCAACACAAAATGACATAAACTAACAAATTATGCAGAATCATGACAATAAATAAACAAATAAAACTTTGATGATATAATGACAACATTAAAGTCGTAAATGCCTTACTGTCCCAACATAAACATATTATATATATTTACCTGAGCACATGTATTGCACTAAATACTGTAGGAGGAAGTTGAAATCAAAGTGAGCATGTATACAGTGAGTATAAATCAGACATCATTGCGTTTAAAAAAACATAATTTAGAAATGACTATTTTACTATACTGTATATAAAGGTAAAGTAGTATTTGTAAATGAGGTAAAATACAATGTCTGTGCCGTTTCAGTCTCTACCAGCAGATGGCGACATTAGCAAAGGCAATCAATATTTCTAGCTTATTGTGACTGAAGATGGATTATTTGAAGCAGATTTTTTCATTAGCAGCTCAAAACAGTCAGAAATTAACAAGTTGATAAGAAAGAAGATAAGTTTAGCTTTCACTTGACTAAGCACTTAACCTGCACTTAATCGAATAATGTATATAATACAGAACATTTCTACAGAAACTAATTGTGATTGTTCCTAAATACATTGTGTGCTTATATCCAGCTGATTCCTTCATATAAAAGCTGCAGTTATCTTCTTTATACTCAACTTGTTCATTTCTGAGCTGCTGATTAATGACTCGACCTCATATGAACCATATTTAGTCACAATATGTGATGTTTGAGTCCTAAATAAATAGAACTGAGCACTCAGTGTCTGTCCTGCTGCCCCCTTCTGGCACAAATCTGAAGCTACATCATGTCCTTTTAGTACTGCACAGTGCAACAGTACTAACACTGCCCCCTAGTGGCTACAAAGACCACCACAGCTGTTTTTTGTTGTAAATAGTTGTATATCAGTTTCATTTGATCAGTTTTTACCATCATATGTTCACATTTATTACATTTTACATCTTTAAAGCACTTCATTCAGCAGGTTTGTGATTTTATAGTTATTTTAAAATCTGATTTTTTATGTGTTTATGTGGGTTCAGTGTGTTGATACAGAATGGTAAATTGTAAAATAATGGTCAGCTAGGTGGTTAGATACCAAAGTATTCAGAAACAAACCAAAATTGGCTAAAATGTGTACACACAATCTCTTCAGTTTACTGACCTCTCTGATTTATTCAGGTGTGCAGTTGGGGCTTTGTTTCTTTTCCCTGAGTCAGAACTTTAGCAGTAAAACAATAGTCTGGCAGCTACACACAATGATGTATAACAAGAAGCTCACTTTAGTACCTGCTGTGTTTTGGGTGAGGAAACATGTTTCTGCAACACGGGGACATATGATATATCAGCGGCCGATATATTATTAGATATAAATGTAAAACTAAATTATTCTTATTGGCCTCCTACTGACATTCTGGCTCATCATTGTGTTCTATAATTAGCTTGTCCTTCTTCTGGACCCAACAGCATCCTCTGCTGGCCACTCTTTGTATTGGCCATAAGATTACATTACATTACATTTTGTACATGAAAGTAGTTCAATTATCCACCATGACTCTGTATGTACTGTCTCCATTTTTGAACATGTTTTCATGATATTGTGTCTTTTAAAACATCCTGTATCAACAAATTGGACCCAAAACACATAAAACACCTCAAATCAGGTTTAGAAATGACTATAAAATCACAAACCTGCTGAATGAAGCACATTACAGATGTAAAATGTTGTAAATGTGAACATATGAGGGTAAAAATGGAGATCAAATGAAGCTCATATACAACTACTTACAACAAAAAGCAGCTGTGAGCTTCTGGTCTTGTCCACTTGGGGGCAGTGTTGGTACTGCTGCGCCTCACTACTGTTACAGACATGTAAATATGGTTTTATATTAAGTTTAAATGATCATATCTCTGTTTTTATTTGGTCTATCAACATCAGAGTTACATGAGCACAGAGTTTAGAGACTTGACTTTGGACAAAAGTTGACTGTAATGATCAACATGACTTTGTTTTTATGCTGTGACGTTTAGAACCGGACACATAATTTGGTAAAATGAGATTTTGAGTTGGACTAAAGTGTTTTTAATGTTGCTGGAAGTGTTTTCTTTACTGGATGAAAAGTGACAGAGCACAGATGACAGAGAGTCTGTAGTTAATGTGGTCAGTTATAGCAGTGAAATGACCTTTAACACAGCGACTCGCCTCAGTATATCAGTGAGACACAGACACTTTAATCTGAGGCTGTAGAGGCAGAGAAGAGACATCTGTCTGACACTGAAACAAAGAGTAAAGCCATCAGAGCATCTCCTCTCCTTCATCAGCTCCTCTGAAGGGGGGAGGGGGTCCCCATAAACCCTAAAACCCAAAACACTCCTAAAATAAAAGGCCTGTTACCAGACTTATGACTCCAGTTCACAGAAGAGAACATCCTCCTTCTCAGCTTTCAGGATGAGCATCTCTTATATATATACCTCT
>BRDA01030770.1:0-29696 GCA_036984385.1 Crenuchus spilurus | reverse complement strand
AGCGCTTTGTTAATGTTTTTTGCGTTTTGTGATTTGTAATAGCGTTTCGTTAATGTTGTTGTGGTTTGCACTTCAGGGCCACCGTACATATCTAACTAGGGGTTAATGATACATTAGTTGCTATTCGTTAGCTCCCCAGACAGAAAATTAGTCACCTTACATGTTTAAAGTGGTAGACAAGAGTGTGAAGGAAGTTTCTGAATTTGCAGATGTATTGAAGCATTCATACAGGTCTACTAGCTGTGACAAACATCCCAGTCTACAGGACATTCTCCTCAGTATTGTGGCCAACAGCACACAAGGACTCTTGCATGCCACTCTACTCCATAAGTTCATGGTATGCAGATTCCTGTGGAGTGTTCTTTCAGAAACTGTTTGTGAAGGACCTGCCTTGACTTCTAGCAGTAAGTCTTGATTGGTAGCGATTTTCACTCACAAGCTGTGAAACCTGCTGGTGGACCCTGCCCATCAATTTAATCTTTTGGCCACAATTCTGGTGAGAATGTCCTGTAGACGGGGATTTCTGCCACTGCTGGTAGACTTGTATGACTGTACGCTTCAATATGGTCTGCAAATTCAGCTACTTCCTTCACACTATGGCCAGTCCAAACTCCTTTATGCCTGTCATTAGCATCTGCTTTACAACCCATTTTCCACACAGTGACCAAGGCATTCAATGTATTGTACCACCTCTTCCCAATCTATGAATAGCCCAAATGCCATCTGCAGGAGCCTGAAGTTACACCACCTTGAATATATAAGGTGACTAATTTTTTAGTCTGGAGAGCTTACTTACTGATAGGTACATTTATTTCCTGGTTTACAGGATCAACTTTAGATTTACAGCTGAATTACAAGTTCCTACCTGAAACTACCTCTAACTGAACTGGGAAATACTCAAGTGGATAAAGTGTCAGTCTCAGGTTAAAGACCAGATCAGTTCTTCTTCTAGGCATGAACAAGTCCAGGCAACAAGTGTCACTCAACAAAAAAAATGATGTAAAATAAACAGCATTTGTGTCCGTATAAAGATGGATGGATGGATGAGAGTTGGTCAGAAAATATCCACATATATTTAACTGTTCCCAAAAGGATCTAAGATCACAAGAAACTGATTAAAACAGATCTACTGATTTTATAGCGTTAACAGTCAAACAGAAGTGGAGAGTGTCAAGTCAGCCAAAGTTGTGCTAAGAGCTGTAGAAACTTACTTAAAATGATGGACAGTTATGAATGTACACAGCTATTCACTGGACCAAAAACTGAGATGTTACTATTCTAAAATGTATTTGCTGGTGCAGGACTGCGAAAGCTCACAGTCCACAACAGTTTTTGCCAAGCTAGCTTTGCACCTGGACTATAAACTGGCTTAAATTTATACCAACAAGGGTGTCTGGACCAAGCCTCACTTAAAGTCACTATTGTCAATAAATATGCACCAAGTAATGAAAGTAAATAAACATTTCTGCACTTTGGTAATTCTATTCTCTAATTATCAACACTTCAAATTATCAAAAATTTAACGCTATTTTGCTGCCTCTGTATGGATTACAAAGATGAAAACAATGATACAAAATGAATGTGAAGCTGTAAAAATTTGGGAAATCCATCCATGTTCTATCAAATGACCCGCTGGTGCTAATTGGTACTACTGCTAAACATTAAAACATACTTTTTTGTGATGTTGTTGACTGAGTAGAGAAAAAATTCTATGGAGATTTTACAAACATTATAGTGGTGTAGTTGTTGGGAAAACTATCATACAACAGAAGAAACATGAAACATAAGGGTAAAAAAAACAATGTGAATAATATGAACAAACTGCATAATTAAAAAAAAAAAAAATTAGACGATCACCACAAGCACCAATATTATAATTAGAAAACACTACCCATAAAAGGTCCCTGGCACCATCAGCACTACCAACCCATAAATTGCAAATTGGTGCATCACTACATCCATGCTGTATTAGATAAACAATTGGTGCTAAAGACGATCACTATGAATATGGTGTTCTGTGATGCAACACTTGGTATCAGTATTGAAATCAGAATTCTAGTATCATGACAACCCTAATTAACACTAAGCACTGAAACATACTTTTTATTATGATGGTGGTGGTTGAATACAGATTACACAAATCACTGTCTGAACATGAATGAAAGCTGTTATTCAGCTAGAACGCACTCATTAACTTCCCTTCACTGCTGGTCATAATCATGTTTGGTCAAACTAGACTTTTAATTTTAGCACTTGTCTGTGGTAGAACAGTGTTAGCTGTAAACAGACATTTGGACAAAACGTTAGATTCCTTTCCTTGGTCACAATGTGCATACTTTCTCCACCTGCCTGAAAGGGAGCAGGCAATAAGCATCCCCCCCACAATTCTCCCCCTCCTGATTCTTACCCTCAGGGGTGGCAGAACTGGTTCAAAGACAGTCTTGGGTCTTTTCATGTACTAGAATGAAGTGAATGAGATGAATGATACAGTGCAGGGAGATTGAGCTGTGAATGGAGCATCATGGGAGCACCATGGGAGTATGGAAGAGGAGCATCAAGTGGATGAACTTCTTGGGAGTTCAAGTACTGTTTAAAAAACCTATTCAAATACGTCACACAGTGCATAAGTGCTTGCCAAACATTGTCTTAAAATCCTTACGGCAGGTGGCTTATAGTTCTAGACAACACGGTCATAGTTCCAAATCGTGGAAAACAGGGTTCTACTAGCCAGTTTTGTCAGTGATGCAAGAGGCATTACATGCGTGATACATAAGGTTCCGTTCTCTGTCATTTATCCCCTGGCAGTACTTCCTACATTTCCCAGGAACACTATATGTCTTAACGCTACGTCATGACATTAAACGCCCTTTGGCTGCACACAGTTTGTAGTGAAAATAGCGCGAGAAACCATGGAAATGAACGCTAAAACCACGGAACAGACTTCAGAGAGCAACTCAAGGTAGAAGCGAAGTAAACGGGGCCCAGGGACGCCAAATTCCCTAGAAAATAGAGAGACAGAGACAGACAGAGAGAGAGACAGACAGACAAACACACAGAAGGTGAAGAGAAGACAGTTGCTAGCTAATACGCCAGGTAAACGAGGGAAATACGGGTATTGCAAGGACTGGGAAAAAGAAAAAGGTTTGATGAAATGATTAAAAGTGTTCCTAACATATTGCAAAAACTGCAAATGTGAAATGAAAGTTTTTTTGCTAATTATTTTACTATTAATTGTTCTTGACTGGGATATAAAACTGTTATAAAAGAACTAATAAACACTACTGTTACCATATTATTAATGACTGATGACTCCATTATAAACAAAATACTCTCATAGTTGTTTTGCCATTTGATTCAAACGTGTGACAGACATATTTTGGGCTAGTTTAAGCTTCTGAAGGGCGGGTTTTAGACTGACATTGGGCTGGATATTTTTGCTGGACCTGGAAACCCTGCTGGGGCCAGAACTAAACAGAGAGCCCACTGAAAGAGGAGGGAGTTAATGTTAGCTTAGTAAAAACTTTTAATTTAAATGCGGCGGTGGTTGTGGCGCAAACGTGCAGCAAAAAATGAGAGTAGCTCAGATTGTGATGCCGCTTCTGAAGAAGAAGAGCTCTGAAGACGTGGTTCAAATAATATATATATATATACACATAGAAAGATAGATAGATTGATCCCAAACCTGTTTGCACTTTCTGTGTATATTTTATGGTATATGTTGTGTTTTTCATGCTAACAATGTTAATAAAACTGTCAAATGCATTCAGTGGCACTCATTTCTCTTATTTTTACCACAAAAAAATTTGGCTAGTGGAAATTCTGATTGGCCGGTAACTTTTATCAAAAACGTTCATTTGGAACCCTGGTGGAAAAGTTCATAGTTTATAATTTAATGATAAATAGTGACTTTAAAAATGTAATTTTATATTAATTAAATGAAAAGCCTTTACTGTATCAGTATAGCTCTTAAAAATCATAACAAAAAGGCCCTGAGTGGCTCAGCAGGCTAAGACGCTGACACTATGACCAGAGGATCAGGAGTTTGAATCCCGGTCTTGCTGTTTGCCATCAACAGCCGGAGCCCAACAGAGAAAAAATTGGCAGTGCTCTCTCTGGACAAGTAGATTGTGCTCTTTTTGCAATGTCTGCTGGCTCAGGTGTCTACTGATTGGTCCATTCAGAGCTGGGAACCCTCAATTTCCTCCTAGCACATTAGGCTCCCCAGTGACGGTGTATCAGCGGTAGTTCAAAAAGAGGTGGTGACTGCACCCTCCTAGAGTCAGGGACAGTGCAAAAGTGATGGGAAGAGTCCTAATTTAGCGGATGGGCTAACTGGCTACTACTACATTGGGGAGGGAGAAAATCGGCAAAATAGATAAATAAATAAAAACAACAAAATTTAAACAATATCTACATTTTTTAAAAGGCTTGAAATGTCACTTTGCATTCAATGAATTGAAAATATGATTGTTTTGATTTTTAAGTTATGAACAAAAATTTACTTTCCCGTTATTCTAATTTTTGGAGATGCACTACTGTGGCAGAAGTCACTTTTTGAACTGCAATTTGCATATTTCAGCCCTGTGATATATCACGACCACAAGTGCAAAATATGAGAGTGATGTTTAAAGTGTGCAGCCCTGCAGTGCACAAGTACTCAAGTACAGGATCTGAAAACAGCAGCCTAGATCAAAACCGCAAATAGTTTACTAATATGAGTTCACCACTGCTCTACCGTTACCTTTGGTTCAGAAAGTGCTTCCTCTTTCTCCATCACCTCCACAGTCATGTACATTTTCTTTAGTCCCTCAGCCTCCCACTGGCCTTCAACCTTTCACGCAACAAAGCAGGCCTTGGCCTTCCTAGTGAGACAATGTTTTTAAAGTCCCCCCCACCACTTCTCCAAGCCTCTTCTTTAAGTACCCACCCATCCCCCATTTCTCTGAAGGCTCTCATTCACCACAATCCAATCCACAACCCTGAACTTCTCGCAGCCAGGGCTGCACATTGATGCAAAGTATTGCCGCCAAACACAAAACGCTAGCCTTTGCTCAAGGACTAGATATGGGGAACCATAGCTGAGAGTAAGTGGGGTTTGAGGGGTGTTGGAGGTGCAACGGGAAGGTTGGGGTTGGATAATTTCAGGGTCAAATTTAGCACGGGCATTCCCAACCAGGGTCTCTTAGAAACTGTTCTCCCACAGTCGCATGACCCACACCCCTCCAACCCCACCCCTCGCAGTCCCCCCCCCCAATGCTAAATGCTCTGTCCTCCTTTCTATGGAGGGGCAGGAAAGACAGGGAGTCACAGACAGCATACTAAACACTCCATCCCAGCTGGGGCAACATGAGCGAGAGAGAGGAAGGAGGAAAAGGGAGGGAAACGGGGAGCGCGATTAAGGAACGATGGAGAAAAGAATCAAGAGTTGACCGTGTGAAAGAGGAGTCTGACAAGGTGTCTTCGTGTGAAAGTCTGCAATCACATGACTGGGCAAGCAAAAGAAAAGAAAGACGAGGCAACGGGAGTATGTTTTGGCAGAGAAAAGCAGGCTGACGTGGGTGTTGTGAAGGATAGGGGTGTTGGAGGGGGCTTATACGACTGTCCATGAGCACAGGCCACTTGTGCTGGTACAGCATGATCTGGGCACGAGTTCAAAGCAGCTGTTTCTATAGGAGCTGCTTAAAACGCTGCCTTGAATTTATTCAAATGTGAAAGTGTTGCAATAATATGCTCAGCACTACTGAGTATTTAGTGCCAAACCTGAGTACACTCAAACGTCCAAAATGCATACTTGTATAAGCTTTGCTGCAAACAGTGCCAAACAGGGCATGGGTATCGATTCAGAATCCAGAAATATGTGCACCCTGGTTCTTCAGTCCATTTCACATAACCCAATGATACCCCCGTCACAGAGGAGACATTCTGCCAATTTGGTAAGGACTGCATTTGACCAATACATGGTCTGAACTAGCTCTACCTATACATCCCTGTTTGGCATGCTTGGTACCCTGGCAAGAAGGCACAGATGCATAGTTAAGCTACAGGTCATTCTCGCAATAAAAACTAAAAAACACGGGCTTTGTAGCCATACCTTGCTGTAGTGCTTGTACAGCCTGTTGGAAAAGGGTTATTTTATTTAGTTAATACACCAATCAGGCACAACATTAAAACCTACAGTAGTGACCAAAAGTTTTGAGAATGGCGCAAATTCTGGTTTTCAAATTCTGGTATTTTTTGGAACCTTCTGTCAGATGTTTATATGGTATCATAAAGTACAATTATAAGCATTCCAAACATTTGGTTTTACTTTTTATTGACAAATACAACCAGATGGATATCAGCTTTTAGGTAAAATCTTGAGTGACGGCACCCCAGGCTTGCCTAATCAGTGCTTGGAGTTGATCAGAGTTTCTGGGTTTTTGTTTGTCCACCTCTTTTTGAGAACTAACCACAGGTTCTCTGTGGGATTGAGATTGGAGAGTTTCCTGGCCATTGATCCAAAATTTCAATATTTTCTTCACCGAGCCACTTGGTTATCACTTTTATTAGTAAGACTAAGATTAAGATAAACCAATTTGCCAATGTGGTTTTTCACACAACGGAATTTGACCTCCACATTTAACCCATTCGTGCAGTAAAACACACTAGAACACACTAGGCTGTGAGAATTTGTGCCCGAAGCGGTGGGCAGTCCTTATCCACCGGTGCCTGGTGAGCAGTTAGGGGGTTAGGTGCCTTGCTCAAGTGCACTTCAGTCATGTCCTGTCTGGGGATTGAACCGGCGACCTTCTGGTCACATGACCAGATCCTTACCACTAGGCCATGACTGCCCCCTTTTTGCCTTGTGACATGGTGCTCCATCATGCTGGATAAAGCACTGTTCATCTACAAATTGCTACGGAATTGCTGGGAAAAGTTGCTCTTTGAGGATGTTTTGATAAAATTCCTTATTAATGACAGTGTTCTTAATAAAAAATTTCAGCAAACCCAGTCCAGTGGATGAAAAGCAACCCACACATGAATGGCATCAGGATGATTTACTGATGGCATGACAGTAGCAGCAGACAATCATTTTTTCTGATGTCACAAAGAGTCTGAAGGGGGCATCATCTGAGAAAATAACATTATATATATATATATATATATATATAAAGAGGACTGGGGTAAAGTTATCTTGCAGAAGTCTTAAAGATCGGTCAACACTATGAATATGAAGTCTTTGTTTAAACTGGATGTTTTTGTCAATAAAAAAGAAAAAAGAAAAATTATATATATATAAAATTGTACTTCATTATACCATATAAACATCTGACAAAAGGTTCTGAAAAATGTGAGATAGCAAAATTTTGGCCATGACTGCATTTGCTAATAAGGCTCCCACCCACCAGATCATGCACTCTACAAGACCTCTGAATGTGGTCTGTGGTATCTGGTATCACAACACTTGTAGCATCAAGTCCTGTAAGATGTAAGGAAGTGCCTGCAGTTCTAGCACATCCATCTGATGCTCTATCGGAGTGAGATTAATGGTATTTTAAGAGCACTGATGGTAGATACAGATCACTGCTGTCCAGAAACACCCCAAACAATGCTTTTTCCTTTGGAGATGCTCTGCAGTCATCCAAAGCGGCTAAAGGTTTCGCTAACATACAAAACATCTACTAACAACCAGAAAGTATTAGAGCTAGAAATCTCTACTAAACACGTTTGTAACCACTAAAATTTGTGCACAGCTCAACTTCCCATCCACATCATTTCTGATTGAATTTTTTTTAGACTTACAGTACCAGTCAAAAGTTTGGACACCATCTTATACATTTATTATGTTTTTATTTTTATTATTATTATTTTTTTGTGTGTGTTTAATGTTTTTTGTTTACCTATTCACCTCTATGGAAAGTGTCCTTGGGTTCCTTGAAAGGCGCTATATAAATAAAACTTCATTATTATTATTATTATTTGTTTCCTTCATTATAAATTAATACTGAAGTCATCCAGACTATGAACACATAATGAATCATGTAGTAAACTTAAGTGATAAACAAACCAAATCATGTTTTAGATTTTAGATTCTTCAAAGTAGACACACAACTGATGTCTGAAACACATTAAGAGGCAAGAAATGCAAGTCATGAACTTTTGACAACACACAGCTGTTAACTGAAAGTCATTCCAGGTGACTACCTCATAAAGCTGACTGAAAAAATGCCAAGAAAGCTGCCATCTAAGCAAGAGGTGCCTACTGTGAAGAATGTAAAAAATATACATATTCTGGTTTGTTTACTAAATAATAACATATGTATTTACTCATATTTTGGATGACTTTAGTATTAATCTACAATGCAGAACATTTATAAATAATGAAAAAAAACTGAATGTCCAGATGTATCTAAACTTTTGACTGGTACCTTGTGTGGCAGGCCTGGCATTGTACACATCAAACAAATGGGAAAAATTGCAGGATAGTGATTGGTTATTCTTGCTTTCATAGCAGCTGGAAGCCAGTCAGGATTGATTAAGTTTATATGCTTATTTTGACAACAAGCACATTTGAATACAGAGGAATTGTAATGATAAGACATTTTTATCATTCTAGCACAGTTATTGCGCAAAACTGTTGTTAGACAGAAGAAACATAGAAGAAAAACAGAATAATGTGTTTAAATAATATTAAATAACCGTCATATTAGACTACTACTAATGGTTACTGGAGAACATTATCTGGAACAGCAGAAGATGTAAAAGTAAACCTTTGCTAGCTCTACTCTTCACAGATCTCATGTAGAAGAAGCTGGCTGTGGGTTTGTGGGTAAGTGTTGTCCTAGCAACACAGAATAAAGCGACACACAGGCTATAATGCAGCTCAATTCACAGGCTGTGTATGTTGGCTTCCTTTTTATAAGCTTGCTGCTGGATTCACTTGTGTTTGGCCTCGCAAACCTCCAGGATATGAATCATAATTCAAGAGGACTGAGCCACTCTGACTCACCCAACAGTGACTGATGCACAAAAACTTGTTAAATAAAAGAACGAGCGGGCAACACAATGAGCTAACTTCCATTTATCAAGCCTGGAGGAGAGTCCAGTAAGGACCAGGGACCATAACATGAGGCCTGTGGTTTCCATGAAGACACTACAATGGTGTTTTATGGCCACTCTTAAAAAAAATAAAAACAGCTGATTCCGAGAACAAACTCGTAATATTTCGAGAAAAAGATGTACGGTATGGCATTTTGAGAATAAAGTCTTAATATTAAAACCATTTTAAGACGAATGGTTTTAAGATCAAAATAAGAAATTAAGAGTGTGTTCAAATAACAAAAGCTGCATTTTTTAACTGTAGTCTACATTATTAAAAATATTATATTTTAAGTAGGAAATTGTTTTTTTTAAGACAGATGAACCGCAATTTAATAAAATGATCACAGTTTAAACCAAAATCCATATTTTTGTCTGAAAAATTGCAATTAGATTTTGTTCAAATTTTCCAGCCCTACACCCAGTGATGGATTGGTGCCCTGTCCTGGGCTTAGTTGAATAGTGTGATGCCCTGCCCTGCGCTTCGTGAGGGGGTAGGGGACTAACCATGACCCTGATAATGATTAAGCAGGTGGGATAATTGATGAATGGATGTTCAGCCCTAATTCATAAATGGTCACTTTAGATGTCTACACATGCAGAACAAACATACATGTTAAGAACTTACAGTGACCGGTGAACACGGACTGCTGGCCAACTTGAAAAACACTGTTTACAAGTCCAGATGCTGTTTTATGAAGTGATAGCAGACACGGCCAATCGCACGTTAGCAAGAAATGGCAGAGCCAATCGAATGAGCTTGTGGGCGGTCTAAAGTGAAACAGGATTTTCAGATTGAGCGGCTTGGATTCCCGCTGGGTCCTAGTGCTCGACCAGTCTTCCTGTATGTCAATCAAGTGAGATGTTTTATAGCGAGGACAGATGATTGGCTGACGTCTATTTTTTTTTTTTAAATGCCATGCGATCTACCCACACTACCTTTGCGATCGACATATTGTGCACCCCTGATATATGGTATATTGATTTAATTATGTGTTAAAGGCTTGTGTGTCTTAACACACTACCAGATTAGTTATGGGGTGTGTTCGTGTGTGTTGTGCTGGTACAAGTAGATCAGACACAGCAGAGCTGCAGGAGTTGTTAAACACCTCAGTGTCACTGCTAGACTGAGAATAGTCTACCCACCAAAAATACCCAGCCAACAGCTTCCTGTGGGCAGCATCCTGTGACAATAAAAAGATGATCAACACAGATTGTGCAGCAACAGAGCTACCCTCTGTGATCTACAAGGTAAACCAATAAGGTGTGGTGTGTTTAACAGAGTAGACAATGAGTGGACACCATTTTAAAACATCCAGTAGCTCTGCTGTGTCCAACAACAGAATTTATTAATTACATTTTGCAATAAAATCAAATATTTTGCAATAAAATCTAAACACATTAATTTAATCAAACCAGACGATCAGATTTCATAATTCACTGAATCACTTCCTGAACAACTGTAATCCTAATGAATCATTATGAGGTCAGAGATGTACACGTGCACAGCAATAAGCCACACCCATTCCAAGCTCTCCCACCGTGAGATAGATAACCACGTTCATAGATAACAGAGCATGAATGAGAAAAGAGATGAGGTTTGATGAGGCGTGAGGGTGGGTTCATGGGCTAAATCTTCCTAGGCTGTTGCCCGAGGGAGTGCCCAAAGCCTACGCCCCCAGAGGCCAGTCCAGCACGGCTGGGAAAGAGGTCAAAGTCGCAGCTGGGGCTCCTTATCACAACAAAGCCCCAACCAATGCCAAAAGCTCAGGACACTACAGCCTACCTGATTCCTCTAACAGTTTATAACAAAGAGCATCTGGCTCGTATGAAAGTGAGTCACAGGCAGAGAAAACATGATCAAGTCCGTAATGAAATGAAGAAAGTAAAAATTAGCCATTTGATGGGACTAAGCTTTTAAACTTAGTCATGTCAGCCAAAGTTAGGAAGATTTCTTGCATAATTTAATGTAATAATCCATTGAACTATTATCCTTATTTTCTACACTTCTACTTTTAATCCCCTTTGGGGATCCATAATCCTCAGTGATAACACGCCCATAACTGTTAGTGAAGCAGAACAAATTAGGATATTGTTCAACCATCCTGGTCCTGGCCAACTACAGCATTGCTCAATTTTGTATTTTCCCTGCTCATATCACACCTGGCTTAGTCAGTCAACTGTCTCGTCTATTATGCAGTACCAGTCAAAAGTCTCATTCAATGTTTGTCTTTTTTCCCTACATTGTAAGTCATCCAGACTATGAAGGATGACATAAGGAATCATGTAGCAAACTTAAAAGTGTTAAACAAACCAAAACATGTTTTAGATTTTACTTCAAAGTAGACACACAACTGATGTCTCAAACACATTAAGAGGGAATAAATGTAAGTCATGAACTCTTGACGAGACACAGCTGTTAACTGAAAGCCATTCCAGGTGACTACCTCATAAAGCTGACTGAGAAAATGCCAAGAAAGCTGCATCTAAGCAAGAGGTGCCTACTGTGAAGAATATAAAATATAAACATATTCTGGTTTGTTTAACACTTGTTTGTTTACTAAATAATTACAGATGTGTTTATTCATAGTTTGGATGATTTTAGTATTAATCTACAATACAGACAATTTTTATATAATGAAAAAACACTGAATGTCCAGAACCAGGACTTTTGACTGGTACTGTATCTAAAAGAAAAGATGGCTACAACCATTTTAAAAAGGCTATTCTCTATATACTGCTTCTATGTTTTCAGTTTCTAACCTCTTCATCTCTTTTAATAGCTGCTCTCTAGTCTAGTGGGGTCAGATGTGACCTTGTAATGTGAATACATGTCTGGGGACAACTTAAAACGTTGTGGTGCAAAGACAAAGACACACCCCTCTAAACTCATCCTGAACTCTGTGTTTGTTAAATGTCTGGAGAACACAAGCAAAAGCCTGCTAGCATAATGCTAATGTTATCAAACATTCTTTCTTTGACCAGTGAGGATGAAATGTTTATTTTTTCCCACATGTAATGTGTTCTCACACAACAAAATACTTGTCATGATACCAATATTTGATACCAATAGTAGTATCACAATATTTGAGAAACAAATCTACTCTCAAAGTCCCAAGAGTTATTTCTACTTACACAAGACCAGAATTCTCTTTGAATGAGGAGAATCCAAAAACACTGGAAGTTAAAGGCCTCACTGATAAAATCTGACACAACCCTCCCATAGTTTGTAGATTTTTGCTCAGTAACACATAAAAAAACATGTTTGCGCTTCAACTCACATCCTAACTAGCAAGCTGATTGGCTCTTTTCCTTGAAGGGCGGGACTTTCTCTGCAAACATATGCCATGTTGAGCATTATGAGCATTCCCCACTCAAATTCCAACCAGTGCCAGAGGTCTTTTCCTTTATAATGTCAGTGTCTGACTATAAATTAAATGTTCATCATTGTCTTTAAAGTCAAATATTTGAAATAACTGTCATTTTTTCCAACTTAACTAACATGTCTTCTTAGATGTAATCTCTGTGATCATTACAGAACTTCAGATGTCAGGAATAGTGTTACTTATATTTTTAAAAATACTGAATGTTGGGCCCCGAGTACAGTAGACGCTGACGCTACAGTATGATCAAAGGATCATGAGTTTGAATCCCAGTCATGCTGTTTGCCATCAACAGCCCAAGAGAGCAAAAATTGGCCGTGCTCTCTCTGAGCAGGTAGATGGCGCTCTCTCTCCCCATCACTTTCACAATGCCTGCTGGCTCAGGCGTCTACTGATTGGTCCATTCGGAACTGGGAATCCTGTGCTTTCCTCTGAGCATGTTGGCTCCCCAATGATGGTGTATCAAAGACGGTTCGAAAAGACGCGGTGGCTGGCATCACTCGCAACGGAGGAGGCCCCCTAGTGGATGAGAGTTAGGGACAGTGCAAAGTGATGGGGAGAGCCCCCTAATGGATGGGATGGGTTAATTGGCTACTACCGCATTGGGAAGAGGAAAAATTGGCAAAAAAAAATTATATATCTATAGATATCTATATCTATCTATCTATATATATATATATATATATATATATATATATATATATATATATATATATATATATATATATATATATACTGAAAGTTAGGGTACAGAGTAACTACTATGTGAGTACTAAACATTTTCAATACTTGGTGCAACTCTACAACTTCTACTCCAGTCACTCGAGAGACATGACATATCGATGCCAGAGAATCAATTGATAGATATATTACCCGGCAATAAATTAAAAACATGCTATTGGCCTCATATTGAAATTGTGGTGGATAATTCCAACAGATAATTTTGTCCTATTCTTAGTTTGTACGGCCGGAATTTTCCCACTTGTAGACCTCACAGTATCCTCTGCGGACAAATCTGCCCAGAATGTCCACTGACTGCCATAATGTGATGTGAATTTTAAAATACATTACAATACATTAAAATAATTTAAATGATCAGTGTAATATCAGTAACAGCCACTATCAGTTATTAATTACTGGTTATTGTATCAGAGTCAAAAACTCTATGCATATAGGCATATCCTAGTAGTAACGCAACCTGTCTGCTAGAGCAATACTTTGCATCACTTCAACAAAAAGCCAAATGAGCAGCCACAGTAAAGGTGTTCACAGTTGTATCACAACATTCTATTAAGAGGGTCCCGTTTTCATCTATAGAACAAAAGTGCTGAGATAATGGAACATTCTGTAACTTTAACCAGCTTTACCTAGCACATGAACCTCAAAAGATCCAGATCCTGTAGAAGCTCAGAAGCTGCCCATGCTTGACTGTTCCATCTGTTCTTGAAAAGAGATGAGACATGTTTGGGGCACACCCAGGATCCAGTTTCCCCAAAAGCATCCTAGCATTCATGTCATCGTAATTGTCAGGGACAGCGTTCAAAGTGATGTCTCAAGTCTCTAGATGATCTTTGTGATACAGAGCTTTTGGGGAAACTCGGCCAAGATTGTGACAAATAACAGCTATAAAAAGACACATTAAAGGGAGGGTACCAATTCCCAGCACCTTTAGGACCTGAAATACAGCTAGCAACCTTCAGAGAGTGCACAACAAGACAGAGTGGCTTTGTCTTGGTTTGTGAACATCTGCCGGAGCAAGCGGGCTTTTGGGTTTACAGGGGGAAAAGCAATCAGGAGAAAATGGCTTTAGAGCACACGACCCTGCCAGTAAACAGGAAGCAGGAGAGATAAAAAAGATGGAGATGAAGACTGGAGGGCATACTGCAGTCCTGTGCACTTTCGCTCACTCATTCTGCCTCTCTCACTTCATTTAGCATTCAGGAGTTCTTTATGTAATTGCAACAAGCCGAGTGTTGACGGCTGATGAAGAGGAGGGTCTTACGTAACATCTGTTTCTGACATGAGCAGCATATTTTCTAAGGTTACACACACAAAGTATGTGTCTGGGTGACGTCTTCCCAAATTGGCACATTGTAATTAAGTCTTCAGGGCAGAACACAGATGCTGCCAACTTAATTGTTCCATGTACTAATGTATGGTGGTTCACTAGATTTAAGATGAAGTCATAATTCACCGAGGAGGATGCAGTTGTGACTGGGATCCAATTAGTGTAATTATCAAGAGTCGTCCATAGAAACAACCCACTGAGCCCACTGGGCATAGGCTACAAAAAAAAAGCAATGTAGCATTTTTGAAGGAATGGCACAATGAAAAAAACAAAAACAATTGAAAAAACAACAAAGCATTCCCTTCCCTCCAAACTATCCAAGCATGTTGTGCATGTTTGTGCAATGGAGATACAAGATTAACATAAGACATAGACATTTATTACTAAAATAGCCTCGTTGCTCCAATGTAAATTTTGGAATAATTTGACATTTTTGCTCAAAAATTCCTTTAAAACAGAAAAAATGACGGAGGAGTCTTTAATATACAATGGAGGCCTACTTTTCCAATTGTGGGCTATGTTAAGCACACAAAGATTAATAGGGTACTTAGCAAAGCATTAGAGTCGGGGCCATATTGATCCTCACTCAAATGACTGCCAATTTCAAGAAAACAGAGCCAAAGTACTCAAAATAGCCTGATGCCCTGTTCACAGACGGCACTAACGACAGCGTACACATGGCCAGCCTCACCTATGATGCTGTGATGGTAATGAAACACCTTGATCACCTACAGCTGCCACTATGATGGCCCATAACTCACCCTTAGGAAGCCTGACGGAAATTAATAACACCAGCATGTACCAAATTTAAAATATGTGTAGTAAGCTAAGTTTTGTGATCAAACACAACCTACCTTCAAATAATACAAAGAGAAACTAATTTTTTCACAGAGTTCAAATCAGCATCGGAAATCTGATTTGACCAGTTAGAAACGGCAGATAAGAGTTAAAGTAAAGTTTGAGAAGACTATGTTCTTGGTACAAGTGGATTGACCACATATGGTCATCCTTAACCTTGAAACTAACCAATCTAACAAAATGTTATTTGACATTTTCAAAACATTTAAGTTTGGTTATAGAGATGCTATTCCCAAGCTTTCTTAAATTATCCATATGGTTTTCTTAATTTGGAAGAACCCTTCCCAGACAAATAACTCATTTTTACTATTGTGGGAACCCCATGTGAGTGATGACAACAGGACGTAGGAATATCATACAAATGTTTTTGGTGCACTCGCAAAAATTCAGTGTGAAAACAAAACTAACTGGACCAGATATACACAAGGTAAACACTGAGGTCCAGACCTTCAGGTGTGATAACTCCTTAAATCTACCACTCAACACACCAAGTAGAACTTTGTGGACAGTAAAACCCACATAGACTGTCCAAATTCACCCAACACAAGCTAACCTATTTCAAGAGAAAACAACACGTGGTAGTATCAGGTTTCACTACAAATATTGCAGTGTTAAGTTCATTTGAATTATGTTTGATGTGACTGCTGTTCTACCTCAAGGTTTGTTGCATTTTGAGGAAGCTCACAGCAACAGACAGGTTAAGTATATTGTTATCTAATGGCTTATGTACTGTACAAGTCACTTAACGGTTCATATTTCTTAAAATTATCAATTTTGTGTCCTGTAGAACTCGTCTACAAACCTGCTTATCACTCATGGGGCCTCAGTAACATCACAGTGTGAGTTTGTAGGCATCAGACTGTCAACTGCTAGCAGGGTTCATCGACTCAGTGACTTTCCCACGAAGAACGTGCAGCATGCTTGAGTGGACTGAGTGGGTTTGTCATTTAAGCCAGTTCATATTTAGTGAAACCGGCTGCTCTGCCGCTCCTGTACAAACCATTCCCAGAGCAAACACTCGTCCCTCTTGGACCTTTTCCCAGAACATTTGCCTACCTGGTAACAGCCAAGTCATTAAAAAAAAATTATCCCAACCGCACACAAGCTAGTTAGCTTTAAACTAACTGAACTAAAAACAAGACTTACCGAACACTCACTTATTATAAGAGCATGCTATGATGCTAGATCTGACATCAGTGGCCAGTGCCTTTGTTACTACTATACTACAGATCAGGTGGCTCTTGATCTATGATCAGAGCATCATAAACAATGGGCGTATGATGGGCAGAGGAAGTGGACTCAGGGTTGCTCAGAACTGCAAGCAGACATCAAAGGCTCAGTAAAAAATCTCTTTAAATTAAACCTCTGGTTCTGAAAAGGATCTATTGCCCATAGTACTATAGGGTTGCACCATTGTCTAGGGTTCTAGGATACCAGATCAGTATTATAGAAAGTGAATAAGTAGTGATGGGCATTGGAGGCACCAGTATTATGTTGGAAATGCAGATCTTTTTAGTAAGGATACATGATATGTTGGAGAAGCCAGAGAATGAACAATGCACACACACACACAAGTGCATGTGTGTGAAGGGAGGGGCACAAACCTGAGGTTTGCCTTCATCATCCCATAAGGACAATAGCATTTTATCAGCCCAGTGACAAGTCCAAGTGAGATAATCTCCAAGTCCCTGACAGCAGCTAATCCTGCCGATTGACTTTGGGTTTAAAATCAAGTTGAAGCATCAACATAAACATCAACTCACGACTCGGTCTCCATTGTGGTGCACAGCCTGCTCAGCTCACTGTAAATCCACGGCAAGAAACAGACGAAGATGGCTGGCTATCATGAACTTACCACCATTCCGAGGTCCAGATCTGGAGGCTGGGTTCTGAGCAGGACCTCCGTTTTCAGATCCGATTCACAGCGTCTGCTTTTGGCTGATGATCCCTGAAACGCGCCCCGAGCTCCTCCTTCCCTGACCGGCCACATTAATCACATGAACCCGCCGTGCTCGTCCTTACATGTTGTTTGTGCGGAGTGTACGAACTTCAGCCACGCTCATCTCACAGCCAACGCTGAATAGCTGCTACTAAAGAAGGAGGGGAGTGAAGGGGAGGAGGGAGGAGGCGGCGAGACCAGACGCTGGTTGTGGGGTTTAACACAACATGTTATCCAGGAGCTCTAACAAACCCTCATAGACGCCAACCAACACTGTTTAAACGCCTCAACGCAGACACGAAGCCGAAATAAATCAGTCAGATCAGTACTCCATGCTTCCCCTCAACGCTTTCAGCCCATGTGTGCTGCTCAGAAAGCGCTCACATCCTCGCCATAAACGCCTAAGCCAATGAGGGGCAATCTGGGGGTTCTGTGGTCGACCCCAAAAACATCTGCGGGGGGAGGGGGGATGTACAGTAAACTCGCCAGTAGTGAGACGGTATAGAACGCCGGCACAAACGCAGTAAAAAGGACACATATAAACACTTACTTCAAGCACAAATGCTTTTGTTTAAGACATTTATCGCTCGCATTTGTTTGATTTCGCCAAACATTCCCAATTAGCGCCCCCTGTTACTTCCACAGTGTTGTGTTCCACTGAAGTGCCCGGGCGGACAAAAGAGATTGAGGCGCGCGCCTCTTCTTGCACGAGGCGGAGGGAGTGGATCAGTGCTGAGAATATCGATTCGGTTAACCGACGATTCAACACATTATCCTGTGTGTAAACAATGGGGCCGGTATATCTACAGTGCCGGTTTTAAAATACATAAACAGGTCTGGAGAGACAAAGCGTCCAGGAATTACTGTTAATGTGTGTTTTTACGTTGAGATTTTGTAGCGTTGTGACATTGTGGTCTGACAACATGCTGAATGTATAATATTTCCAAAAATTAATTATATTAACGGATGTCTGCAGCAAGTAAATTGTATAACAAACGCCGAATGAATGGCATTAGAATTTACTTTAACTTGAGCTTGTTTTTACTTTTCTGAAGGTTTTTCTAAGAGGAACACTCACTATAAGTCATACCTAGGTTGTTCATGTTTATTAAGCCTTTAAATAGCATCTCGATGTTTAGTTAATCAGATTTTTTACCGATTCTTTTCTGTACAAAGGTTTGACTAAAAGTGGAACTGTTTATACAAACACAAAAGTATACTGAGGGAAAAAAACTTGTTAAAAGTGTGCAATGTCATTAAAACTGACAAAGGTGAGTGAAATGAATAATCAGACTTAAGACAGGACCATTTAAACAGGAAAAGTTCAGTAAATGCTCACCAGTCCCGCTGCGCCGCATCCTGAGCACACTGAATGTTTTCCAGTCAACGTGGTTAGAAAAGAGCCTCCTTACATGAGGCTCAGACTGAAAGACTGTTCTGAAATTAGGAAATGAGGCTTTATGAAAGCAGACGTCCTCATTAAGACACACTCAGCGAAGAACGAAACATAGTGGTTCAGCTCTCATACATCTCATGTTGGTTTTTCTGAGCCGTAATGTATATTTAGTACCTCAGTGTACTAATACTATTTATTTTTCTCGTTTGTGAACAGACGCCTGGAAACATTAAAATCAAATGCTGACACCTCGTGGACAGCCGAAGAACTGCATGTTTAAACCAAAACAGAACCAACGATTAGTCCTGAGTAGGACTGATATTTCACTCAAAACCCAAGTAACCCAACTGAACCTATCTTATTATGGAAATTTTTATGAAACAACCAGTTCATTGGAAAAATGTTATGCCAGAAACAATGATTGTAATATTTAAAATACAATTAATTCATATTTTACCTCAACATTTAGATATTGTGAACTAGCTATTTATCGCTATTTTTAACTAATTTAAATATTCATGAGCACTGATTTGGTATGAAGTAAATGGTAAATTGTCATTTATCTTCTTTATATGTAATGTGGCATATTTTAAGTCTTAAATATTGTTTGAATAAAAATGTACTCAAACTCCAAACTAAGTTCTGATCATTTGCGATTCTGAATTTCTGATTTAGGAGCTTTATGCCAAACTGATCAACAGAACAAAAAAGGGCCTGAAATAACATTTTACATGTAATGAATACAGAGCAAGTTTACTTATTATAACTAAATTACAAACACTTCACTTTTCAGTAGTATATTACTACTTTTGAATGCAATAAATTTACATTCTCAAACCCTGAAATCAGCCTTTTAACATGTGTTTTTATATCCATTTGGTCATATTCAGTCTTCAGATGAGCTAAAAACCGTATTACTTACATGTAAAAATTTTAAATAGGCTCACAAATAAAATTGATTAGCTTCATGAGTCTCCACCCTGAAGTCTATTGGAGTGTAATAAGGACTGATTGAAATTAATCAGCAACAAAAAAATCTGAAAGTCCAGATTTTGAAAAATGAACACAAACCTTCTCAAACTTATCTCCAAGATTCATAGTAATCATAGTTGTACTGATTGATTTTCAGAGTTTTTTTTCGAGTAGTGCAAAAAATATTCAGGTCAACAAACTTTACAGGGTGACATGTAAAAGTTTATTGAAAAGATTGCATTATGGTTTTCCTGATCTCTAACATCACAATATAAAGAACAAGATGATGGTTTCTGGTAATGTGTAGACAAAACACTAAAACAATCTAAAATTCAGCAGAAATTAATTTAGCAGGATTTACAACAATACAAAATGATGAGGTATCAGTGCCTTGACATGGGCCAGATCAGGAGCTGATGAAATGCAGTAGCCACAAAGCAATTCCAAATACGATACTGATCCACTCTTCTGCATCGTCGCTGCGGCTGTTAGCATCGGAAGTCTTTAATTCCACAATTGTGATATGTAGGAAGTGATGAACACTCACTCACACATCCAAACTACTCTCTCTCTCTCCATACTACACAGTCTCACTTCAGACTCCTAGGACTTATCTAAGCCCAAGCTTCTTCTTCTCCTTCTGCTTCTTGCGTACAATCTCCAGGTTCCTGTCTTTCCATGTGCTCTTTCGCAATTTAATTGGTCTGCTACCAACATACTTTCCTGGAATAATAAAAAAACAATATTTAACTTAAGAGATATTCTCACAGTAATTACAGTCAAGCTTGGTTAGGAACAGGCTACAGTTACACTGAATTTTAATGCACATACACCACAAACGTCTTGCAAAACTGTAAACATGCCAAAATAAGGACTTTAAAAAATAAATAATTAAATGACATCTACTCCTATGACAGCTGCTAACTGCTATTAATCTGACAATGCTTGCTACTCTGCATGGAGTATTGTGAGTTTCCCAGTCATGTGACATTAATTTGATACACAAGTGTTAGCATGTGTAGTAAAAAAAAAAAAAAAATTGTATTCAACAGTGATATGCAGGTATGATGGAGACCATTTCAACCCACCACTTTGGATTAAGGACTATATATACAAAAAAGGTCTATTGTGCTGGCCCAATGGCACCTACTGTAAAGTACCATCTTCATAAACATCAATGTCGGTTTCACAGACACAGAAAAAGCCCAGATTTAGATTTAATTAGTGAAATAACTACACTCACCATTCATTTCTCTCATGGCACGCACATAATCATTTGGGTCCTTGAAGCTGACAAAGCCATAGCCCTTAGTTTTCCCAGTGCGCTTGTCCCGCACTACTTTAGCTTTCAGGAAGGATGGGTATCGGCTGAATGCTCTTGCTAAGATGTCATCATTCACCTCATTACCCAGATCTCCACAGAATATCCTAAAGTCATCTGAATAAAGGAACATATAGAAAAGAGAGAAAAATATAGACATAAAGATAATAAATGCTGATTCCCAAGTGACCCCTAATATCCCATGTCACAGATACACCACGAATATAATAATAATAATAATAATAATAATACATTTTATTTGTTGGCGTCTTTCATAACACTCAAGGTCACCTTACATCAACCAATACAAAGATTAAAACATACAGTTAATTCTTACAGCTACAATAACCAATTAACCGTAATACACAAACATAGAACAATAAATATAAAATGTGTTAAGGTGAATAGGCCAGTTTAAAAAGATGCGCTTTAAGAGCCGTTTTAAATTCTGCAATGGAATGCAATGTTCGAATATGAGTGGGAAGCGCATTCCAGAGTTTGGGTGCCACATAGGAGAAGGTCCTGGAACCAATGTGTTAAGATTAATGGCTGGTTCTGCCAAAAGGCCTGCTGAGGAGGATCGCAGAGAGCGGGAAGGAGTATAAAACTGAAGAAGGTCTGTCAGATAATCAGGGGATAAGTTATGAAGTGCCTTAAATGTCAGTAGTAAGATTGTAAAGTTGATCCGCTGTGATAGTGGGAGCCAGTGCAATTGGATCAGCAAAGGTGTGACATGCTCAGTGGACTCGGTGCATGTGATTATCCGTGCTGCCGAGTTCTGAATATGTTGAAGTCTTTGAATAAGTTTATTGGGAATGCCATTCAGGATTGCATTGCAGTAGTCAATCCGTGAAGTGACCAATGCATTGACCAAGACTTCCGTAGAATGCTGTGTTAAGATGGGCCGTAGTCTGGAGATATTTCGCAAGTGGAAAAAAGCAGTCCTGGAGATATTGTTTATATGAGTAGAAAAAGAAAGGGTACTGTCCAGGATGACACCAAGGCTCTTAACCTGGGTGGAAACAGGTATAACATCCTCAGCAATTGAAAGTGAACTAAAATTGTTTTTTGAAAGTGCAGCTTTTGACCCAATAAGAAGTACCTCAGTTTTACTTCTATTGAGTTTTAAATAGTTTTTTTGTAATCCATAAATGTACATCACGGAGACAGGTAAGAAGAGTAATCGGAAGAGTAGTCAAGCTTGGCTTAGTGGACACAGAAAGCTGTGTATCATCAGCATAACAATGAAAATGAATGCCATAATGCCTAAATATTTTACCAAGTGGGAGAAGATAAATGTTAAACAGGAGCGGTCCGAGCACTGAGCCCTGTGGAACACCATTACAGACTGGGGAACACTCTGACCTATGATTCTGGATTTGTACAAACTGTGTCCTGTCAGCAAGGTAGGATGCAAACCATTGATACACTGTGCCACAGACCCCAATGCTAGCCAGACGATCCATAAGGAGCTGATGGGATAAGGTGTCAAAGGCAGCACTGAGGTTGAGGAGAATAAGAAAAGAAAGCTGACCAGAATCAGCTGCTCTGAGGAGATAATTAGTAATCTTTATCAATGCAGTTTCTGTGCTGTGTTTAGATTAAAATCTTTCAAACAGATAACCACCTTTTCAAGGATTTTGGAACTACATGACAAATTTGAAACTGGCCGATAATTATTTAAATTAGAAGGGTCTAAACCCGGCTTTTTCAGAGTTGGTCGTATTATGGTAACTTTCAGTGAAGGAGGAACTATACCAATGGTCAAGGAAGAGTTAATAAATCTACTTATGACGGAGATGATCGAAGGCAGACAAGCCCTTAGTAAGGATGTTGGAACAGGGTCCAGATGACAAGTAGACATATTAGATTTGGAAATGAGTTCAAAAATATGACTATCAGTTGGAAGACTAAAGTCACTTAAAACAGAAGGTGGACAGTTCTGTAATACTTGCTGACAGTGAATCAGACTGTGTAGTAATTTTAGAAGACAACTGTTCATGAATTGTGCTAATTTTGGAATTGAAAAACTTCAAAAAAGCTGAGCATTCTTCTTTAGTGCTGTTACTATCCATGTTGTGTGCAGGTGGCTGAAGTAGTCTTTTCAGTGTTGAAAAGAGATGTCTAGTATTTCCTTCACCTGCATTGATTATATTTGCATAATGAGAAGTTTTAAACATTGAGAGGACATTTTTGCAGTGAAGCATATGATCAAAGTACATTTGTTTATGTACAGCCAGTCCAGTCCTAGTGTAAAGGCGCACCAAACGCCGACCAGCCACCTTGAGTTTGCATCGATCAGGTGTGTACCAGGGAGAAGCATGAACAAATGAGACCGCTCGTGTTTTCAAAGGGGCTAAGGAATCAAGCGAATATGAGATTAACATGTTTGTATTTTTCAAGAAAGTGTTGTGTGTTTCAAACACAGGTCTTTATTTTTTTCAGCTTGTCAAATAAACACAACTATGTTTCTATAGTGAGTTGGTGTTATGCCACTGTCTGTGGTTAACGGTGGAACAGGCCTGCATCCCCACATCACTGCAGAACTCACTGAAGCGGAGTTAGTAATGTTCACTTTACACAGCTGGACATCAAGGGGAAACTATGACTATACATCTACAAACAGTAATAAAAGTAATTTCCACGTACCTGTATCCCACTCCGATAGGCTGGAATCTTCCCACGTGGTGCCTGCTGCTGTTCGGATGCACTTCCTTACCTTCTCCTGTTTCCCTTTTTTCTTATCTTCTGCATTGCCATCTGCTGGCTGCATATAGAAATGACACAAAACAATTATTCAATAACCAGACAATCCTTTAATAATCCTCTTGATTGTGTAGCAAGCACTGCAGAACCTTAACATTGGTAATCAAAGCGACTGTAAGTTCTTACATATCGTAACCGGTGACCATATATATGGTTATGAGTTACAAATGGTGAAGAAACATGGAAATTCTCTGACCAGCTCAGAGTCTCTCCTCATATCCAATACAGTAACACTCCAGAACATTGAACTTTGAGTTTCTATCCAGAATGTGCACCATCTCTACACTTAAAATTTTTTGGTGTATGGAACAAGGTCTGCACCACCCTAGCAGATGCAAATTTTGTGTCTTATGTTTTGTTGAGCGGCACTAAAAATTAAGCAAACTCAAAGTTCAAGTCTGGGTGATGCTTTCATTTAAAAAACCTCCCATCTCCGTATTTAATTTAGATAACTTGCTTCATTAAAGTCACGTAAAGTATAAAAAGTGCCCTTCTCCCATTCCAGTTGTTTATGACGTGAAGATTTTGTTAGTACTAATGTGCTGTTTTGAAAGAAGCACAGCTACTACACTCCACTGCAAGACCATCTTAAATCTGGACATAATCTTTGTACCTCTGTATGAACAGGCTCTGGCTCTGGCATGCTTGGCCCAATGACATTGTCATCTGAGGCACTGTCCTTCTTGGACTCCAGAAGCCCAGCTGCCATCACAGCTGCCTGCTGTTCAGCCACTGATGCTGCCAACTCCTCCTGAGACATGAAAACAAAAACAGGATTAATTTTACAAAGCAACTTATTAACGGTTTACCATAGGAAGAAAAGTTAAAGATAAAGAAGGTAACAGGTAATACAGTCATAAAGTAATAGCCAACTAGTAGTGTTATCTAATGCTAAGGTAAAGTAACCCATTGAATTTTTTGTAGCATGAGAGCACGGGTGTTCTGTTCTCTCTTTAAATAATAAAAAAAAATAGAATGTTAATCATACAATGCAGCTTCTCCATCAGAGCAATTTCTCCAAATAGTTTTGATCCCATTAACAAAAGAAAATACTTAAAATACACTACTTTAGTGAAGATTTTCCTCATGTGATCAGATTACAGACATGACCTAGAAAGAAGTAATCTATGAAAATGTGTGAAGAAACTTTACCATGCGTGCCTGTCTCTGCGCCCTTAGATCTGGTCTCTTGGGGGCAGGTGGTACTGTATAAACAGTGGGGGCTGCCTGTATAATACTGGGCGTGTGTTTCGGAGGGGCCTGAGTCACTGGTCGAGAAGGTGCTGACACCACTGGGGTCATTGTGTCAACCTGCTGAAGAAAAACTTCACTTTCAACATGCTCTTAAACACCTCATTTCAAATACATTTTTGCAATATAAAGGAGTGCTATACAACTACTGTTATTTCCTTACTGATATTATTTGTTTTTGAGCCAATAAGTCAAAAATACAATTTATGTTCCACAAAAAAGAAGAGTTCCATTAAACTGATTTTGCAGCTGTTTACAGGTGAATAAGGTGCAAAAATATTAGCACTAATACAATACCTCACAGTCAAGTACATTGTGAGCTTAGTACTTACAGGTGAAACTGAGCTCATGGGTCCTATAGGTGGCCCAATTGGACCCATAGGGTGCTGAGGGGGGCCTGACATTGGGGGTGCCATCATCATTGGTGGAGGTGGAGGGGGCCGGGGCAGGGGAGGTGCCATCATACCTTGTGGAGGAGGGCCGCGCATCATTGGTAATCTTTGACCCCCTGAAAGAAAAATGCATTAGACTAATTTAATGTTGATAATTGCAAAAAAATCATTTTCATAGTTTCACATAGACTTTACATTCAGAAACACAACTTAAACCTCATTTGGATGGTCATGTATAAGAATCATATTGCCCAGTTACCTGGTCTTTGTAGGATGTGTGGAACAAATGCAGGTCGCATCATTGGTGGAGGTCGTACTGCAGGCATAGCTAAGACAAAGGAAAAATGGTTTTACAAACCATATATTTCTAAGGCAGTGCAAATGTACAGACCTCAAAATTACATTTCAAACATGCCCTACCTGGACCTACAAATGCAGGAGGTGGGGGTCCAACCAGTGTAGCAGCTCTAGCCTCCAAGCTCTGTTGGACCTAATGAAAGAGGATACAGTAAACTGCATACATATATATTTACTAAAATTAAGCAGCTCAAACCAGCATTACCATCAGCTGGTTTATATGACAAATCTAATGTTTAACATGATGTTTAATAAACTGCTGGTACTTCAGTTACAGTAATTCATTACAATCCATGTACATCCAAGTACCTGTTGGTAAGTGTTTGTTCCAATGATGGGCCGAATCATAGGTACAGCAGTCACAGCCAGAGCCACTGGAACAGCCTCTACTACTGGAGGACCCCCAGCAGACACAGCAACAGGACCCCCCAAAACCTCCTGTTCAAACCTGTGCAAAATAATCAGCATTATCCATGAGGCAAAGAACATTAACTGGACAACAGCATTCTTACACAACTGAAAACTAGACACATACACAGGTATACACACAAGTATACATTTGAGTAAAAAAACACTTTAGTTCTATTTACTCATGAAAACATTGTTATAAAACATTTATTTAGAGGAATCAACAACTGGTTAAACTGGACCTTGAGCTGGACATTTGGAGCAGTCTCCTGATTTTTTCCAGAGCTGTGCATGTGCACATAAACTAAAGCAATAAATCAAAACCTGCTACACCACCTGCCTAAACCCAAGGGTCCACTATGTGCTCATTGGTTTAAATATCATACTGTAAATACAGTACTTACAGTGCCATCTCAGCCTCCATTTCTTTGAGACGCTCTTCACCCGACTTCAGTGCCATGATGAGAGGCTCCTAGAAGGCAAATTTACAAGAAAGTTAACTCATGAACATTAACTGCAATCAGGCAAAATAATTCAGACATACGTTGTTGATGGGTTAGAGTTAGGGTTAAATGCTTAATAACAAAATTTTATTTCTAAACAACTAAAGATAGAAGCTAGAAAATTCATGTGAAATGTTCATGTGTATTATGATAATGCTTGAGAATGCATCTAAAGATCTTCTGGAATAGCTTTCTCCTGTGTTAGTTTTAATAGAAAGAATCATTAAACAACTACACATACATGCTTTCTGCAGGTCTGAGTTCTTTTCAAGTTCATTCTTTTGAAACGTTCAATTCAACTCTGACTTTTTGTGCTTCTAACCATCTGCTATTAAGAGTAAGTTAACAAGGTCATATTAAACCTTTGCCCATTGATTTTGGTGTCAATATGAAGCCTTTTGAAGGGTGAACCTGAGAGTAGGGGTGAAAGGGGTGATTAATAATTTTAATATTGAAATTTCAGAGAGCTCCATTTTCACATTGCAAAATATTTTTTGTATAGTGTACATTATTAGTAATGGTGTCTTATGTTTTAAGTATGGAAATTTAACTTAAGACAGATCTTGTGAACTTTGTGTAAGCTAGATAAGTTGGTCCAATCCAGAGCAACCAAACATTCATATGTTGTGCTGTCAAATTCAAAAGATCCAATTGTACAGTAGCCATCCAGCACACAACCTGGTCCCCCTACATCCATATGACAGAAGGTATCACAGCATCCTAACTAGAACAAACTAATGAACAGTTTTTACACTCAGGCTATCAGGCTCCTAAACAAACTGTGAGGTTCTCCCCCAATATCATTTCACAGTTCACAATGTCACTTTATTATTATGCATAACAGCATTATTATTATGCCTGAGACACTTCAATATATCCTATAAATTGTCACTGCATAATATATTAATACACTTAGAGGTTTACACAATACAACCCTCCTATTGTTCAGTATACATCTACATATTCGGTATATATTTTTCTTATAATTTAAATATTTAATATGCTAAATTAAGAAAAAAAAAACGTAGAGTAATCGTGCCTCACATGTTCCTCCACAATATCCTGACATGTGCATATAACAAATATACATAGAAACAACAGCTTATTAACAATTTATCACACTACAGAGTTCAAAAATCAATCCAGAAAAACAGTGAATATTCTGGCACTCTTGGAAAAAACAGATTTGAACCTTAATTTGTGAAAATAAATACCAAAATGGTAGTCAATATTAGAAAAAAGGCAGTTAGATTTACCCAGCCTTGCCTGAGAGGTGGATAAAAAGACTGCAGGCTACTAAGCTGAAGTTATCTTCTTATTTTAACTTTCCACCTTAAATAGGACATCGGTTACATTCAGGCGTTTGTACGTAACTGATGCATAGTTTAAGGTGGAAGGGAAATTAAAATAAGATTATAACTTCATCCTCGTCTCCAGTATGCTCCAACACTAGCTAGCTAACTAGCACAGATGAGGTGTCTAGACACTTATTATAGCCTAGCAGAAAGCCAAAATGACAGCTAAATAAACAAACAAGATAGTAAAGTTTGTTCAAATTGTCTCTTTACCTGTAAACGCTTCGTAACGTAAACCAAACCAGATAATTTAAGAAGGCTAAATGTTTGCTGAGACTTTCGTCTTTTCCTTCGTTTTGTGAGGAGTTAGCAGCGGGGTCGCGCATATACCGCCACATACCGGTGGGAGAAAACTTTCCAATGGGTTCATACCATAGACTGTACATACGAACTTTTAACTTTAACAGTCTATGGTTCATACAACCCAGTGTTTTGTTTTGTGTATGATGCCCTTTTAAATTTCATTGAAAATTATTTAAAATATAAATGTTTATTGCATAGATCATTTCACAAAAATAAATGATGACCATATTATACAAACAGATAATTTTATATATTGAGTTAATTCATATGGATAATTAAACTTCAGTTAATAACATAAAAACATCTGTATATTGTATTATTATTATTATTATTATTATTATTATTATTATTATTATTATTATTAATGCTAGTATATTGAGTTCATTGCCAAATAAACCAATAAATGCTGGACAACATATGACTTAAAATGAACAATGTGTCTTAAATAAAATAACGAACAATTTAAGCATTCAGTGGTTTCAAGGATATTAGCAGATTTTTAATTTCTTATTAAAACTCTGACAATTATTTAGTTTGATATATTTCGGGGAGAAACTAACAGCACTAGTCTTATTAAAATAATGATTAAAAAACCGAGAAGCATGGGGATAACGAATCCAGATGATATGGCGAAAAGATGCCAGTAACGTGATTTTATTTTTTAAACAGGCAGATGTAACACTGCCCCAGGGTCCTTGGGCAACCGCGAAATTTTGACTTTCGTTTTTTCACATTGTTCACATCATCGCTCTCCTCCAGCATTACATCGTGAGATTAGGTATGTAGTACTCACTGTGGTATATGTAGTGATTGTATTACTGTCACACTGTAATAATCAAACCGCCGTTTGAGAGATTAAAGTGGAGTCTAAACCAAAGACTGTGTATAAGAACTTTTATTCTCTAAAATGAATACATCTGGTGTCGAGGACACAATAGAGCAGACCCGTCTGAAGCATGCCACAGTAAAGAAAAACGAAAAAAAGCTCTGTTCACTGCTGATAATTGTTTTAATGGTAGAAGTTTAGCCAGGCTACTGTAAGATTATGAATATAGAGTGTATGAACGCTTTGAATACTAGGCTTACCACGTGGGTAAAGCATGCTAGGTGGTAGACAATGATGTAAGGTGTAGGCTAAGTTAGTCTAATTTTTGGCTTGTTTTAAATGTGGGATAAAAACGACACTTAATATCTGCCACTGTGTGTGAGTTTTTGATAGAATTGTACATTATAGAGGGTGATGCACTACTACAACTAGGGGTGTGTCCGAATTCAGGGGCTGCATCCTTCGAAGGACCCGGCCTACCCAGTCTACGTAGGCCGGGTCCTTCGAAGGCCGCAAAGAC
>BRDA01030769.1:0-23506 GCA_036984385.1 Crenuchus spilurus | reverse complement strand
CTGTATTTAATTCATAACCCGTTGCCTTAGTCAGGACAAAGCTTGAAAGCCTACATAAGCACAGACGCATACAAATACTTCACAGCAAGCTGGATAACACACTAAAATATGGCATCTGAAACCAAACAAAATATTCCTTGCAGTAGTTTCCCAAAAAACATATTTATACATACAGGGGTTAGACAATGAAGCTGAAACAGCTGGTTTTAGACCACAATAATTTATTAATAGGTGTAGGGCCTCCTTTGGCAGCCAATATAGCGTCAATTCGTCTTGGGAATGACATATACAAGTCCTGCACAGTGGTCAGAGGGATTTTAAGCCATTCTTCTTGCAGGATAGTGGTCAGGTCACTACGTGATGCTGGTGGAGGAAACCGTTTCCTGACTCGCTCCTCCAAAACACCCCAAAGTGGCTCAATAATATTTAGACACAAAGACTTGCTGTCTTGGTCACAGATGCTCCAGCAAGACGTGCACCAACAATTTGTCCTCTTTTGAACTCTGGTATGTCACCATAATGTTGTGTGCATTGTAATATACTATATAACTGTGCTCTTACCTGCTAACTGAACCTTCACACTCTGCTCTTACTGGTGCAATGTGACATTAATGAAGATTGGCCACCAGACTGGTCCAATTTAGTCATGAGACCTCCCTCACTAACATGACAGGTGTTTCACTTTCATTGTCTAACCCCTGTATATTAAAATTAAATTAAAAAATGATAATAATAATAATAATTTAAACATAAAAATAGATAAAAATAGTTAATTAGCTAAGTAAATAATTAACGAACATTGACCAAATATATGTGGGTTGAAGCATTTGCTTACATACTAAGCCACATGGCTAAGTTATGTGACTAAACACCATGTCATGACGTATCATAGCGTTTATTTTGATCTTTACACTTCTAAAGAAAAGTTGGTTGTAAATCGACAATTCTAAAACTAATTTAGCACAAATCTAATAACAAACGAGCTATCCCCCCAACTAGCTAACCTAATTAGCTTATTTAACACTCACTTAGTTTTTTTACTTGCTGGAGTTACTTGCTGGAGATAAAATTTAGGTTGGTGTCCAGTTTGCATGTTTGATCTTTGCAAGCCATTTTCCTCTCCGGTCTACGTCTTTGGGAAATCTATAAAATGATGATTCTTTGACCCCTTTCTTGTCACACACACCACGGCACAGCATATTGAAAGCATGACAGTTTGTCTAGACGTGTTCGACTTATTTGGCTTGCTGATGAGGTTTCTCCTGAATAAAATTGGTTTGGTTTAAATCTAGGTGACCACAGTAGCTCCTGTAATGTGATGTAAATTGCAGTATCTGTGAGTTTTCTGCCTTAATGGCTTGAGCAGGTTAACTACTCTACCTCAAGCGCCTCAGAGCAAGTATAATCTTTTCAGTTTTGTAAACAAGCTTTTGTGCTGCCCGAGTTGCGTAAGCTCGGCTTACTTCAGGTCAGTGGTTTTGGTCAGTCACTTGTCAGAGAGATGCAGCATGATTGCCCACAGTGAAATTTAATAGCCTAAAAATCATTTACAATATGAAAAAGCTTCCCAGCTTGTAGCTTAAGCCAGCAGTTTTGCTTGATAGACAGGTTGCACATTGACCTCACTCCTGTCATTATTGTCTGCATGTGTTTCCTTTTGTTTAGGATTATGATACTGATGAAAGACTGGGGTGTTTGATGATGTCGCATATGAAAACATCCTATTATGCAAGGAGGCCTCAAGCATTTAATTTTGAGAAGTTTAAGTAGAGTTGCCTACATTTCTGTGTGTTCTTCATGACTGTGAAGCCATTCTGTACAAACAGTCACAGACCATATCTTTTCAGTCAGCAAAGTGACCACTTGTTTTTTTTTTTTTATCAAATGGTGGTCATTAACCTTACAGTTGCCCAATTTAGTGCTGTTTCCATGCTGCCTGTACTTGGATTTACCATGCTTTGCTTCTACGAATGTGCTTTTAGACTCCAGGGTTCAGTTGACCTTATGCTGCCTCTGTTAATGACGTCTGTGCTGCTGAAACTTTGAACCTGGGTTCACTATTGGGTGAGCACTGGGTTTACATCACACTGATGGAAGATGCTATAGATAAGGACCTTTCTTCTGTGCCGATTTGCTTTTTAATGATATGATACTGATTGCACATTTGACCAGCTCAGTGAAAAGTCTGATTTTTCTCAGAAACTCAGATACATTATATAAAGTTTGTGTAAATACCAGGAGTCTCATCATGTGTAACACTGAAGCAACTCTGTTCTGTAATGTTCCTTCACAGCCATTCTTGAGCACTGGGGCATAGGGTACAATTTTCCATCCACAATTCAGCATACCAGCTTAGTCCCTTCACCTCCTCTTATAATGGTTCTTGCTAAAAAGTTGCTAAAAAGCCCAAAGTGCCTGTTTTGTTCAGATATGGTTGTTTTGAAGACAGATTTGCAGAGTCAGTGTGGATTTAGACATTTGGTTTAGCCTTTTGAGGCGAGTTGAGGCTGACGTAGTAGCTTAAGATAAAAAGAAGAGTTCATTAGACTTCAGGGTTGACTGTTGCAATTTTGGAAACTCTTGTACTTTTAGCCTCTAAATAAGCCACAACACACATTTTATTCTGTAATGAATGTTACAGAATTGTACAGTCAGTTGCTGTGGTTTTATACTTACGGTTATTTTTATATTGAAAGCCAGGTATAAGAGAAGATTAAAGAGTCATGATAGTCTTTAGATGCAGCCTAGTTCTACATTCTTAGGTACACTGTACTTGTGGTTTAGATGCTTTGACATTACTGGGAAGTTAACTGGTTTAAAAATAGGCTTTCTTTTCTCTGTTCTGAAATGGTCAATGGACAGTGATTTATACAAGAAAACAAGCAGTGTGACTATTGCTCTTTGCCTACTTTGTTTAGATTGGCACACAGCTTTTGCAAACACTGAAAATCAATGCTACCAAAATAATATTCCAGTCATGCAGCCTTCAGAATCAAAGCTAGACAGTTATTGTTGTTTTGTTTCTGCATATATTTACCTCAAACACCCATTATTGACTGCTAAAAACTGTGTGTCATGCTTTTCAAATGAAAAGATTGTTTTGACAGGAAAATGTCTCTTTTTTTACTTTTGAAGAACAGTAGTAAAACCGATATCTTGACATAAGTGCTACTTTGTCGTTAATAACATGCCTAGGGAATGCAATTTTAACAGTGAGTAGTTTTGGATCAAATATTTGCATTGACTCTCAGATGATAATGCAGTAAGCTCAAGTAGTGATTCAGGTATTACATTTTATAGTAGAAATAAATGGTGCAGTTAGTATTTCAGTTAGTACCATAAAATTACAAAATTTTGATACCCTGGCCTATTTTTGGAATCTTGATGTGTTACTTATGAGCTTTGCAGTCATTAAAATTATCTGATAGTAGTAAGTTAAGATAAATGGACTGGCAGTATAATCTCAGAGGTTTTGCAGGTCCAAGTAGATTCAGACTTTACAGTGTTTCATAAGAATATACTTAACTGCTCATGTCCTAGTGTGCATGAGCCTTGCGTTTTCCAACTTATCTTAGACTCGTCGACAACAGGGTCAGACATTTTACAAGACAGTGAAAGGAAATATCCTGCTATCATGCAGCAGGCAAAGAACAATATTTTCAGACAGTAAAATTTCATTGATTGTACTTTGACTGGAGCTCAGTGGAAGCTATATTTTCAGTGTGTTTGTTGTGTTGTATTTGTGATGCCTCATAGTAGAGCGCGTGCTTCATGTATGCAGTGCACATGACTGAAATTTGACTGTAATTAGATATAACTAGGTATTTACTCCCAGTTGCATAACATTCACCAGTAAAACCGGCAGCAGAATAAGTTTGTTGTTAGTTGCTTAAAAGTATATTGTTTAATATTAAAGTACGTCAGTGTTTAAATGATTTTATTTGCACCCCACAGTACAGTTTCTTTCACTCCATGTCATCTGTTTCAGTAAACAGGTTTTTTTTTTTTGGTTTTTTTTTAACCAGGTATGCACAGAGTCTGATGGAGATTGTGGACTTTCTGGAAAAAGACCCTGACGATAAAAAAGTTTTGACAATGTGAGTTTAAATTGTGTTCTTAATGATGTTTCCAAGACTCGGCAAAGTGACAACAACGCTTTATCAGATTACATGTGCTGTCAGGTTCACAGAGACTCTGATTAACGTGAGGAACAGGCACAATAACGTGGTACCCACAATGGCTCAGGGAGTGGTGGAGTACAAAGAGGCTTTTGGTGTGGATCCAGTGACCAATCAGAACGTCCAGTACTTCCTGGATCGTTTCTACACAAGTCGCATCTCGACCCGCATGCTCATGAATCAGCATAGTGAGTAGTTTGAAATCAGCAGTCTGATTTTATCAAATGTATTTGTATTGAGCATTTATTACTTTTAAACGGGGCTGATTATTGGACCAACTGTTTTACTACCAATACTAATACAAATGTCTTGATGTCATTGCCTGAATGATACTTTTAGGTTTTTTTGAGTGTGAGGTGCTGGATGTGGGTCTGCACATTCTCCAGTGGATTGCATTGATGTTAATAATGCATACAGAATGCACAATAATGTAGCACCATAACATGGTACCCACAATGGCTCAGGGAGTGGTGGAATACAAAGACAGTGGATCCAATGACCAACACAGTCTCATTTTACAAATTTCATCAAACAAAGATATAAAAATACAGACTTTTAAATGTTTCTTTAATAAACATTCGGACCACCAAAAAAATAGCCAAAGTGCTCTGGCAGTATGAAACCAATGGTACAGTATAAGTGAAACTTAAATGTTCAGTCTTAATTTGAGAAAAGAGTCTTGATGCTAGTCTTCCAGGTGTCTTGTAGAATGGTGGGCCAAGAGTTTGAGGTGTGACTCGAGACTTGGAAACAGGATTTTAGATTATACATTACTTTAAATGATGTATACAATAACCTTTTCAGTCAGGGAAAATTGTGAATTTTTGTTTTTTACAAGTGATAAAATTATATTATTTTACTCATATGTGCAGCTACCTTCAAACTAGTAACTGAGTAATGTTCATTTAGTTCAGCTGAGTATCTTGTATCCTGTATCTGTATCTTCCAGTTAAACATTAAAGCATTATAACATTTGAAAGCAAAAGTAGCCATAAGGTTTTTTTTTTTTTATTAGTTACATTTGTGTCTTGTCACTTGTGACAATTCTGGGATGACTGTGTTTAACCAGTCTGTCTAAAATTGCATGTATTTTATTTACAGCATTTGGCAGACACTCTTATGCAGAGCGATCATCTTTTTAATCATATCTTGGAGCTGGCATGAGTGAGAAAAGATTGAGTCAACATACCGTGAAATAATAAACCTATAAATTCTTTATCTTAATTTACTCCGGAAACCTAAACCCTTTAATTCCATTCTTGCTGAAATTTCTTCAATTTTACAATACACTCGGGGTTAAATGTAAACATATTTTGGTTGTAAAATTAAGGGTTTTTCATTTTATAGTAACAATCCTTTCCAAATAGCATGCCTTCAGAAATCCAGGCACCTCATCACAACCCAGTCTAAAGTGTTTAGGTCTGAATACTGCTATGATGTCCTGCTGTTTTGCGGCAGGTATTAAATGCCTAATTTCCAAACATGGTAGTTCTACCCCACTGTGAGTCAAATGATAATTTTACTGGTTGTTTACAAACAATACTAATGATCATTTAGAGCTTTTAAATGTTCTTATTTCATTCACAGTTGGTCCTTGCATTCAGATCTCTGTATGTGCATTGTAGTAGTACTGCATACCTGTGGGTTATTAAAGTTTTATTTTCACTGGTTTAGATAAAATGTATGAAAATTTTTAGTTTTGTCAATTGTTTATGCTCATAAAACTTGTGTTTACCTTTAGCACTGATCTTCAGTGGCAGCACTAACCCAGCCCACCCAAAGCATATCGGCAGCATCGACCCCAACTGTGATGTCGTCGAGGTGGTAAGAGGTAATAGCCCATAAAGTTATCTATGTTACAGTTCTATAAGAGTTATGCTGACATACAATCAAAAATACTATGTGATTGGCCTGTTATACAGCAGAGAATAGTTTTTGCATGGATCTTCAGTTGTAAAATCATAGTAATCTGTTATTGCTTAGTAACTGCTTAGTAGGTTTCTGCTTACATTTTTGGCATGTATAATAGAGGGTTGAAAATTATTCTTAGTTATCAGCATTAAAGCAGCCCTGTGTTTTCATCCATTTCCTCACAGATGCCTATGAGACATCCAAGATGCTGTGTGATCAGTATTATCTGACCTCTCCAGAAGTGGAGATCAAGCAAGTGAACTGTGAGCTATCTGTGACCTATCTTTCCATTTAGTCTGACTTTCTGTGCACTGTGCGTGGTGAGTGTGGATTGATCTTTGATGCATTGTTTTATATGGACAAATGTATTGGGACACCTTCTCATTCATTGCGTTTTCTGAAATCAAGGGTATTAAAAAGAGTTTATCCTGCATTTGTTGGAGTGACAATCTGCTGTAATATCACTCCAATAGTAATGGATAGAGCACCATCATTCCAGAGAACACAGTTCCACTGCTCCGCAGCTCAGTGTGGAGGAGCTTTATACCCCTTTAGCTCACACCTGGCATTAGACATGGCAATAATAGGCTCATGTTTATCTGCTCCAGAGTCAAATTCTATTGGCAGAACATTTGTACAGGGATTAAACAAACTGTGTGTACATTTGTACAAATCTGACTACAATGGGCACAATTTAATGTAGCTGAATGCATTCATTAGAAGGGGTGTCCACAGACATTTGGACATACAGTGTACTTGGTGATTGTTTAGTGCTGAGCAAGCATGTTGGATTTAGCACCTGGCACAGCTTTAGGAGTGTGCAGCTGTTTTCAAGGGTGTTTTCACCAACCACTTAGCTGTTTGTCTTGTTGCCTGTAATTGTATTGGTTTAATTGATGTAACTATTCAATTTTATACTGTATAAACTTTTACTTTGAAGAAAATTGCACTAATTCATTATCGTGACTGAGAGTTGCTAGGTTGAGATGGCAAAGCCTTTAGTAATTATTTGATTACTGAGACCAAAACATGTATTTGATACCATGTTATCTGATGATAACGCCTTAACCTTTGGACCATATAGAGTTGACATAAATCATACAGCTTTCATTGTACATTATGTTGTTCTGTGAGATTTTAAACTGTCTCCTTTTGTAATGCAAAAAACATTATGGACTTGTTAGAGCAAAGGGCAGAATAACCAACAGCTGGTCAGCTCATTTACTAATAGGTAACAAATTAGACAGCAATTACTAACTGGCCATTGATGCACAGCAACTTGCAGCACATAATGCAGGCAAATTCAAATCAGCAAGGATACCATTTGATGCATATCTAAGTAGTTGATTTTTTTTTCTTCTTTATATTTTCTATTGTGTTGCAGCTAAAGAACCTGGTGAACCCGTTACTATTGTCTATGTGCCTTCTCATCTTTATCACATGCTCTTTGAGCTCTTTAAGGTACAGTATGTCTGAGTATTTCTACAGTATTTATGTGACTGCAAACATTTTATGAGTCATTTCATTTAAACTTCTGCAGTTACATGATTAGAATATTCATAACATTAGTCTGAATTATTTCACAGAATGCAATGAGAGCCACTGTAGAAACGCATGAGAACAGCACACATCTTCCACCAATCAAAGTTCGGGTTTCTTTGGGAGGTGAAGACCTGACTATAAAGGTAAGCGACCTCATTTCTGGCCCTGGAGAATATGAGTGTGAGGGACTTTGTTGTAAGACCTGCTTTGATTCCTTTATAATATAATAATTGTTATTATTGTAGATGTCAGACAGAGGAGGTGGTGTCCCACTGAGGAAAATTGAGCGTCTGTTCAGTTACATGTATTCCACAGCACCAAGCCCAGTGACTGAAAATGCTCGTAATGCTCCATTGGTAAGATGGTGTCCTTTGTTATATCACACTTGATTGGCTCTCTGGCAGTTCTGTAGACTTTAAAGTACAGTTTTAAAAGCAGTGATTTAATATTGGACATATGAAAGGTCAGTACACAGAATGTTTTGTTTTTTAAGTGAGATTTAAGTGTAAACTCTGTGATAACAGAAGTTGGCGGAGTTGTAAATTAGCTAAATTACAAACATCTCAGTCAGTCATTTACAAAAGGTTGGACAGTAATGTCTCCTCCTGTCTTCAGGCTGGATTTGGTTATGGGCTTCCCATCTCTCGGCTGTACGCCAAGTACTTTCAAGGAGACCTGCAGCTCTACTCTATGGAGGGATATGGAACCTCAGCTGTTATTTACTTGAAGGTACATACTGTATATATTCATACTAACTGGCCTTATTTTTGTCCCCATGTTTTCCAGACATCATATTAACTTTAAACTCTAAAGGAGTCATCACACTAATTACTACATAACATGCATTATAGATGGCATATCAGAGTTGATAGGTATCAATATCAGGCTGGCATCAGCAGAATATGCCAGATCATGATTTTTGATCTAGCTTTTGTGTGAAGCATTTGATTAAAAATAGGTCATTATAGGAGCCCCGAGTGGCTCAGAGGGCTAAGACACTGACACTGTGACCAGAGGATCGCGAGTTTGAATCCTGGTTTGCCATCAACAGCTGGGGCCCAAGAGAGCAAAAATTGGCCGTGCTCTCTCTGGGCGGGTAGATGGCGCTGTTTCTCCCCATCAATTTCACATTGCAATGTCTACTGGCTCAGGCATCTACTGATTGGTCCATTCGGAGCTGGGGATCCTGTGCTTTCCTCCGAGTGCATTGGATGCCCAGTGATGGTGTATCAGCGGTAGTTCGAAAAGAGGCGGTGGACACATCACGCAACAGAGGAGGCTTGTACTTGACTTCACCCTCCTAAAGTCAGGGATATTGCAAAGTAATGGGGAGAGTCCTAATGGAGGAAATGGGCTAATTGGCTACTACTTCAATGGGAAGGGGATAAAAATTGGCAAAAAAATGTAATTATAAAGCTTTGTAGTTTATTGGTATTAGAAAAGGAAACATAATATTGTCATTTCTATAAATGGAGAGCTCCATTTATTTACTTTTCTAACATGTTTTAGATCATGGTGAATGCTGGTGCTCTTGTACCATATCTTAATCTCTGGGATAAATGAATGTTTGAACATGTGTGTCTTGACATTTTGTAATAATTAACAAAAAAAATCTGTCAATAGCAGCAATAGACTGCTAGAAAGAGTTTAATATTGTAATACAGAGGAACTACACCAACAAGCCCATTGCTCAGACAATCAGATGACAGATTACAGTTAAAACAACCTTCTGAAAAATGATTAATCAATGTTTTTGGTGCTGTATGTGGGCAGAATATTTGTGCCATGATGGACTAACTCATTGGTGTTGTGGAGATATATTTTTTCCATTTTTCTCTAATTCGTAGTGGTAGTGTACTGTCATCCTGGCTAAACCAACACTACCCTCTCCCATCCCTGTTCTCTTGTCCTTTTAAGAAACCACATGTGTGGCTTTAGAAACCTTTCATGTTGTTCATTCTTGGAGCAGAGCCAGAAATGTTCTGGATCGATTAGGAGAGTGTTAGAGTTGTTAACGATTTTAAAATAATAAATGTCCAGTTGTGTGGAAGGATGTAATTACTCACGTGGATGAGGGCCCTTTTTCTTCCCCTTCTCCTCATTCTGTGTGCCTTCAGGCCTTATCCTCTGAATCTGTGGAGAGGCTTCCCGTGTTCAATAGGTCGGCTTTAAGGCATTACCAGACGAGCACCGAGGCAGACGATTGGTGCATTCCAAGCAGTGAACCCAAGAAACTGGGAAAGTATGATTATAGTGTATGAGAGGTAAGAACTGAAAGTGATGGGGGGGGGGGGGGGGGAAACAGGATAAAGGTGGTGGAACAGAGAACCAACAGATGACGTATGAAAGAGGCCTGGATATCTCATTCCCAGTAGGAACCATCACATTTACTGCTGTTCATGCAATTTCACGTTAAACCCCGAACTGCTGCCTTCATGTTACCGTTTGGTACATGCTGTTCATGTTTTCGGTGTGTCAGACTTTGATTTACCACCTCACCATGTATTTCATTTTTATAATATAAGCTTACTGTTTTCTTTAAGGAAATCAGCTAGATCAGTTCTATGTAATGAACAAAATGGAAGCTAACCAAGAAAGATGTTTTCCCTATAGATCTGGTTACTGTAATATTATGCCATAAAATTATGACTGCTCAGCTGTAACATTTGATGTGCCAAATCCATTGATTTTAGTCATTTTTAAGTGTTCTTTATTTGGGGCGGGGTTTTAATTTGTCTTTGAAAGCATCCTCTGATGTTCTTCAGTGTGCGTACCACACCAAAACAACTGAGAGAAGTCATTAAAATAATATCAGCTGTATAAAGTGTAAGCAGTGTGCATGCCACATGGACAGTACTTTAGGAATAGTAGTATGTGTAATTTTACAGTGTAATATGATTCCTTTTGTATTGTTTAACACTCCACCTTGTCATGGTTTTAGAATTTAGTACTGTAAGTGTGGCCAGCTATCTAAACAGTAGACTCTCCATGAACAGAGTAAAATGTCATTGACTGTATGTATAGCTGTGTGACTGTATAAACAAACTATAGACTGAACAACAAGCCAGTGTATCACCTAGTGAGAATCACGTTAGGTAAACTACTTGATGGTTACATGTCTCAGTATATTGACAATGTGGCTGTCTTGAATAGTGGACAGAAAAATAGGGCTTTGTTTATTTTTCCAGCATCTGTCTGCTTGGTATAATCGGACTGATGTAAACAGTTCAGCAGTGTTCATTATGTCGCTGGCCTGGTTTATATATGACACCACAGAACAGAGTATATGTGAATAGTTTGTTTCCACTGGAAATGTCCAAGAACAATGAGGGCACAACAAAGTTTGAGACAACAGTTAGATTGTGTGAAAGTTCAGTTGGGCCAGACGTTGTTAATGTAATTCCATATATATTGCAAGTGTTCTTGTCGAGTGATTGTTATTGAATGATCGCTACAGTCTGCATTTATTACCAGCATTAAATCAACTGTGTAGGCCTGTAATTTCACGATCATGTCTCTTTGTCAGGATTTAACAATGACCAGAGAAATGACATTGTCCTACTAACGTTTTGTTTTTATTTTTGTTTTTTTTTTTTCCACTTGTGAGATTTAACGTGGTAACACTGAAGTGCCAAGATGTATTGTTTCCACCTTCATTTTAAGGGTAAATAACAAATGTTGTTGAATCGCATGATCTCAGGATGATGAATATTTTTTTTTAATTCCAAGAGTGCTGTGTATGTTTACTAGAAAAGACGGGAGTTTTTCTAGGCTTTCTGTTGAATTGACCGTGACACTAGCAAGTTGAAGGGATCTGCAGTGGCAGTAGCTGCTTATACAAGTAATGTTCATTAAACGCTGTTACCAGACTGTAATAAGAATGGAAAGCAGTCTCCCTGTGCTTTGTATTACTGTGCCACTGCCAAGCTAGTTTGCTCTCAATAATTGTGGCATTTGTTCTGCATCTGCTTTTGTACAGAAATCAAAAGAAGAATACTTGCATTAACGTTTGATGTGAAATTTATCATCCGCGCTACAATATTTCAATATTACACAGGACTGTAAACTGTCATAGTTATCAAACAAACCACTCAAACCTCAGTAGATCTATTTGTAGTCATGAGAACATGACACCTGCTGCATGAGGCAGGGACTGTGACTGTGTCGGTGCACGTAGTCTATAGGATTACTTCCTGTTTTGTACACCACTCAACCTCATTATGCACACGCAGTGTTTTGTGTGACTTCTTGAAAGTGAGGGAGACTGTTTCCACTGCAATTGATTGTGTTTCTATTAAAGCATATGATGGAGAACACTTTTTTTTGTATTGTCTTATTTATATGCACCAACAGACACAATAGCTTACACTGCCACACAAACGTTTGGGGCCATCCAGAATTTTTTATGTCAACACACTTATTTCTGAAGAAAGTGTGTTTTTCTAGATTGATAAATGATGCTGCTTCAGATAATAACTGTTCTGATAGAAGGGTGAGTTAGGACAGTGACACTGCTCAGTAGCTCAGTTTTGGTGTCTCCCACAAGTTGTTGACAGTGAGTTTTTATAGGCTTTGTGCAGCTGTTTACTCCATGTTTTTATATATGTTTAGCACATGCAGTGCCCAAGGCATCATGGGACATATTGTGGCATATTGTGTATAGTAGAAGTCAGTAGTCCATGATCCTTATACAACCTCAATAGACACTATTAATCACTAGAATAAGAGGCATTAGCCTCCCCATGTTCAACACATACACAAGACAGAAGGAGAAAGCATCTCAGTCTCTGGGATGAAGGGGCAGAACCTTATCTTAAGCTTATTAAGCTTATTTTTTTGACTTTCACTTAAGTATGTGTTTGTTCCACGCTAGATATACAGTCCATTTCTCTGTACTTTCTACACCCTTATATATCTTATATATAGAGGACAATCCCCTGCTCTTTACAACCAGAAAGTGAGCATGTTGTTGCAGTTTAGAGTGCTATCCTTTCTGCTGTGTCATACTTCCACACATCCTTCCCCCTGTGCCTGTCTTCAAAATGAGAACAAGCTTTTTCCTGCCATGGGGCCAGCACATATTTCAGGGGCTCAGCCACACAAACTGTTCTGCCTTTTCTTCAGCTCACCTGTCACCCTTCTCACGAGTACTCACCATGACTGAGTGGCCAGTTTGACACAGTCTTGTTTAGAAAACAGCTCTATTTCTGGAGATGACCTTTCACTTACTAACACAATGTTCCCCTTTTTTTTACAGCCACAGCTCAACATATTGGCCAGATTGTAACATACATCTGCATACGGTTTAGATTACAATGTGCACACTACAATTTGGATTATATGTTTTACTTAACCAGCAATTTGTACTTTGGTTCCAGTCAGGGTGAGTTGGAACCACCCTAAAATATGTGTTCACAGTGTACAATATTTCCACAGGAGTACAATATGGCAACACATGTACTGTCAAAAAGGATAACTCTTTAACCACTGGAGGTTCCAGATTTTTTCACTTCTATACCTACAGAATAACTCTTGTGTGTTGATTTGCATTGTTTTCCATGTAGGTACTGGATGATGATACTTAGAGTGCATTAAAATAAGAGATTAAGAGGTTAAGTAATATTTCACTCATAGGAATGTGCATCTCCAAAAAACAATTATAATAATAATATTGTGACAATGTTCATTTGTGTTCTTTGTATTAATGTAATATTGTTTGAATGGTAATTTATTCAAAATAAATTATTTAGAGTAAAATATGTATTAAAAAATTTATATTCTGGATTTTGAATTTTCATGAGCTTATTAATAAAAAATATATATTGGCAACTGAGTCTGCTTCAGAAATGTATACAGTAAAATTAACAAAACATTATAAAGACATTATAAAAACAATATAAAGATATTAGACATTTCCAGAGACAAGTATTGCAAGTAACATCAGAGATTCATACTCCACCACTGACTGACTGCTGTGGTGATAAGTGAAGCCCTTCACGCAACAGAATTGAGTACACTGATGGGTTAAATTTCTGTAGCTATGCATGAATCTTGTCAGCAGCTCAGTGATTGGCTGCTGCTTCTCTGACTGGGTGATATTTCTGTCAACTCAGAAGAGAGGGAATGAACCAGGAAGCTAAATTCTCACCAATATATTTTATACATTACATGGTATTGTGCATGTTTAGCACAATTATTTTATTATTAATAATTTTTAAAATGTTTATTTAAGAAATTAGGGTCCCAAGGGGCCGCTATTAGCCAGTCGCTGTTGTTTGTCACTTTAGATGTAGTTAATATAAAATGTGGGTTTACCTTTTTGAATTCAATTATGAATAGCAATTAACTTTTTAAACAATATTCAAATGTTTAATGTAGCACTGTATGTACATGTTTAAATCCTTTAACTTTAAATCTTTGGAAGCTCTGGGGCAGTAGTTGAATGACTGGTGACAATTGTTTTTCTAGTCTTGTGTATAATAAGTAGAAGTGGGGTTTGTCTGGACAGAGTGAGGGGATAGTCACTCCTGTAAGCTCACACGTATGTGCATGTTCTCAGCAGTCTAAACTGTGGAGGTCAGCTGAAAGACCACATGAGCAATAAGGTAATCTCAGTATAAGTGATCTATCAAAACAACATCACCGAGTACTTGAGGTCAGCCACAGTCTGATGATGTTATCATACTGGGCGGAGGAATAACTTGACTCCTGGATGAACTTCTGATATCTTTGTTTTATTTGGAGCATTACTGACCCCTACAGACTGTTTTGAACTGTTCAGTCATTCAAATCCAAGAAAGTACTTTCCAAGAACAGTTTGTTTTGGTCATTCCTAGAATGTCCCTCAAATGGCTCTAAAAGAGCAGTTTATGTCTGGATAACCAATTGGCTACACTCTTATAAAAGATGGTTCTTCAGGGGTTCTTTAGTAAAGAAAATTGTTCTATTTAGAACCATGAACATTCAAATAACCCAAAGGGTTCTTCAGGGGTTCTTTAGATTGATGTGCTGTAGAAGGTTCTATACAGAACCTGTTTGAAAATGGTTTTCTATTATTACAAGCTTGACATGGTAACTACATCAGAAAACTTTTGGAGGCTATATAGAACCATTTGTTTCTGTATAGAACCAACTACCGGTACAACACATTTCTCATCTGAAGAACCTTTTCACTATGGAACAAAACCTATATCCACGCAAAGGGTTCTTTGAGTATTCAGGGTTCTATACAGAACCATTTTACCATTTACTACAAAACCCTTGAAGAACCATTTTTTAAAGTGTTCTGATTTTATGCCCTACTGATGACGTGTAACTTTGCCTGCATAGTATAAGTGCCAGTCAAATTCTACTGCTTCACTTCAGCTGTGACAAAAGGATTAATAGCTTAGATGCCCTTCACATGCTTTGTCTAAAGTGCTGCTGGCACAGTGCCAACTATTTCTACTGTTTTCCTGTTGTTTATTACAGTGAACAAAATTTGATGTTATTTAAAGCTTTTAATATGTAGTTCACTGTTTCAGGAATTTGTGGCAACAAATGAAAGTGTTTGGTAGTCTGTGGGTCAGATTAAGCTTAGTCTTATATACAAGTGCATAAAAATCATGAAAATATATATTATATTCATTTTATATTCATTACAAGTAACACTTTAGGCCTATTTTTTGTTTTACTGTTGATCCATATGGATTATAGCTCATGAAAATGAGAAATATTCTACTTTGAGTAAATCACTATTTAATCAGTATCAACATTCAAACACACACAGCTTGTCTAGTCTCTGTAGAGAAGTACTGCCAGTAGAAAAGGACTCTGTGGAGCTGATAAATATGAACCTACTGGCACCATGTCTAATGCCAGGTGTGTGCTAGAGGGGTATAAAGCCCCCCAGCATTGAGTTGTGGAGCAGTAGAGCTGTGTTCTCTGGAATGATGGTGCTCCATCCAGTACTTTTGGGATGAGCAGTGAATGTGATGGGGAGGTGATCATCTAACATTTTGACCTACTCTTGTTGCTGAATGCGTTCAAATCCTCCCAGCTCCAAAATCAAATAAAGCCTTCACTGGACAGTAGAGATAGTTACTCAAAAAACCAAAACAAAACTTTATAGTACCTTTGATTTCAGAAGAAACAATGATTGTGCCAGTGTCCCTATACTTTTGTCCAAATAGTGTATTTTTCATGTACATATCTGCTGCCAACAATACGTTGACATGTAGAATCAGGATTACAGCTAACTGTAAAAGCACTACAGAGAAATGACATAGCATAACATTTATTTCTATAGGTTTTCTGATGCAATGAAGTACAGATAGACAATTTAGCACAGGGGTGCCACGTCATAAAATTCTGCTTTGTTGAAGCACAAATATGTAACCAAATATCAGTTTGAAATAAATGTCTAATAATACCAAATATACCAAAATCTAATAATTTACTTTATGCAGTTGTGAGAGTGAGGAATGAAAGTTTGTATCCACTAAGGCGTTAAAAGCATTTCAGCATGATTAATATTGGACACAGTGGTAATTCACTCAGCTGAAATAGCAGCATCTGATTTGCACAATACAGTCTTTAGAATATGATTCCCATAGGCTCCAGCAGTAGATACCGTTTGATGGGAGGAGGAAGTGGTATCTGATGAATGCCTGATTCACAGCGGTGATGCATTGCCATACGGATGGCACATCTGGCCAGGTGTTGTAAAGTACGTGGATTGTTGGTGCAAGTAGCAAACAAGGAGTCATAGAACATCCTATGACGCTTAATGATGAAATGAGAGAAAACATGACAAAAATCTGTGTATGATACAGAATTTCTCTTTTGCTATGTGTTATTAGTAGCATGTTATTCATGCATCATGTAAAGCATTAGATATTCCAGTGTATCAGTGCAGTTAGTGAGGGCTGCCTAAATTTAAAAAATTATATTTTAAAATAAACAAGCCCTTAGCTTACCTCATATACTGCATCAGGAATAGCTGTTCTCCATTTCTTTGTTTGGAAAAGGTGTTCATAAGTATTTGCCAACACCTCAACTGCCCTGGGATAGTCGTAGCAATTCTGCAAAACCTACTTAAAATAAAGAAAGTGCTGTATAATTTATACTCACTTTAACAAAGTAAAAATGCCAATGTTTTACAAAATAATTCAAGATGTGTATATGTGTACAAATGCCATTACTCATTCTGTACTCAAATGTGTGATAAATAGGCATGCAATTTGTGCAGTACTAGCCTAACCAAACATTAGTTTCCTTATTAAAATCTTAACTACTGCATAATAACCTCATAGCTCTATTATAATATTAGAATATTGTGGAATTCATTTTGTTCAGAATTTAATTCAAAAACATTTATTTGACAACCCCAAATAAAAAAAGTTTGGACAGTATTTTATTTCACTGCAGAGAGTATGAACCCAAGATATTTCATGTTTTGTCGGATCGAATTAACCCTTTGAAGTTGGCGTCCCTGGCGGTGGGGACAATACCAAAAATCCACAAAAACACTCTATATAACTGAGATTTTATCCTAGAAACAAAACCAAACATACCCTGGAAACCACTTATTATTTTAACACTTTTGAGAGTTTGCACTGAACAAAAACCTGTGTAATTTTGGAAAAAAAATAATTTTAAGTGGGTGTGATTTGTAAGTCAAGGCATGTCAGACTACATCAGAGTGTAGACTCCAGAGAGTTCATTTCATTTGTTAATATACAGATTTTCCTGCATTTCAGGCCTACAACACATACGGTAAACAAGTTAGTATGATAAACCTTTAACTACATTACTAATAGTGACATTCCTTCTCACAATACTCAAAAACATTTTGGCACTGACTATACCAAGTGATGAAATGTTTCAGGTGTTATTTTGTTCCATTCTTCCTGAAAACGTGTGCAACAGTATGGGGTTGACATTGTCACATTTTTTGTTTCAGTCCTTCACACATTATCTATTAAAGACATGTCAGGAATGGCAGTCCAGTACCTGTACCCTCTTCTTCTACAGCCATTGTAATGTGTACAGAATGTGGTTTTGCATTGTCTTGTTAAAATGCATGGATGTCCCTGTACAAAAATGTAATCCTGAAGTTCTATAATCTAACTGCACTTTCTTGCATTAATGCTGCCATCACAGAAGTGTAAATGACCTTTTCCAACACAAGCCCATGGCAGAACAGATCCTGGCTTTTGGAGTTAATAACAGTCTTGATGGTCCTTTTGTCTTTGGTCTGGAGCACAAAGTATCAATTCCTTCCACAAAACATCTGGAACATTAATTTGCCTGACAACAATACGTTTCCACTGTGTGATGGTCTATCTCAGATGTCTCTGAACCCAGTTAATATTATGCTGCTTCTGGACATGCAAAATACTTATTTGTGACAGTTTTAAGTGGTATATATGACTGTAATTCTGTATTGTAGTGCTTGATAGTGTAGTTATATCAGATATTGATGAATGACAGTTCTTGTTGCAGTGCTGTCTAAGTGATTGGAGGTCATGTGTTCTGTGCTGAAATTCTTCTAGATTCTATTAATTGTTTAATAACATTATGTAATGTAGAGGAGGAAATATGCAAATTCTTGATATTTTTATTCTTTGATAAAAAAGTATTTTTTAAGCATTTCAGATTTTTCTCCACACATTTGTTGACAAACTGGAGATCCTCTGCCCATCTTCGCATGTCAAAGACTTTTGTAGATACTGGTTTTGTACCAAATCAAGATTTACAATCACCTGTTCAAACATTATTTAGGTTGTTTTATTATTATTATTATTATTATTATTATCCCTAAATTGCCCCAACCCAACTTTTTTTGGAATGTGTTTCAGGCCTAAAATACAGGAATGAATGTATATTATCAAATGAAATGAAGTTGAACAGACGAAACATGAAACATCTCTGGTTCATACTGTCCAAAATGTAATAAACACTAATAAAAGTACCTGTAAGAAACACTTTGTATTTTCCATAATGTCCCAACTTTTTTGGGAATCAGAGTTGCGTAATCATTACATGTAAAGTGACATTTTTCAAATCTTTTTGTTTTAGTGTTGATACTGTTTGAATAGCAAACTTAAAATGAAATATTCTAATCATGTAAGATTCTGGATTTTTGATTTATTTGAACTACAAACCACACTGATCACTTTACCTGTAATGAATATAAAATGTTAGAATATGTCAGTGAATTAAATTATGACCAACAGTGAACTTATTCACAATATATAAATTAACATTTTTTGAAGTTAATAATGTAAAGTCTGTGTATTCTGTAAATGAATAACATGCAGAGGTAATAATGTAACTGGGTTGGAAAGACTCCAAAGAGCCTTGTTTAACCTTGTGGAATTGCTTTGGATAGACTCTGACTGCTCCATAGTTCAGCAGCAGCTGGAAGCAGCGCTCAGGTATGGACAGCAGCCGAAACTGCATCGCCTTCAGCACATACTGAAGGGATGCACATCCATTGACATCCATAATGTTAGGATTAGCCCCACCCTCCAGCAGTATCTGCATTAGCACATGATCACAGTTCCAGGAAGCTTTGTGCAGGGCTGTCTTCTTGTCCTCCTCCTGGAGATTTGGGTTGGCATTATAGTCCAGCAGCATCCGGCACACCAGGTGATGGTCCTCACTGTAGGTCTGCTCACGGGAGTCCATGGCCCAGAACGCTGCAGTGATCAGGGCAGTCTCCATTCGGGCATTTACTGCATCCATATTAGCACCATGAACAGCATAAAGGGCCACCAGCTCAGAGATACCGAACCGTGCAGCTGTGTGTAGTGGAGTGTCTTCATCATTGTTATGACTGATCATGTTCACATCTGCCCCTGCAGCAAGAGATCTGTGGGTCAGTTTGGATGAATTAATATTGAGACAAGCATAATATCACACATGAGGTCTGCAATTGTGAACTGTATATACACTATATATGTCCACAAGTTTGTAGACACCAGTTCATCCAACATTTCAACATTATTTTAATATGGAATTTATCCTCACAATGTATCAATGACATGTTGGTATGGAGCTCCATCACTCCAGAGAACACAGTTCCACTGCCCCACAGCCCAATTCTGGGGGGCTTCATACCCTTGTGACAGTTAGCATTGGGTATGGTGGCCTAAAACTGGCTTTACACTCTGCAATTTTGTTTGCCTGAAACCTTCAGTGCATCTTAGCTTTGAAAAGTGCTGGGCACCAATTATTCTTCCACAATGTGATGGAGCAGATGAGTCTCTGGTCTAGCGTCAAAACAGTGTTGCAGCAAAAACAGTTCCGCAGGAACCAAAATAGACAAATAGGTGTTTTATTGTATCAGGTATCTGCAGCAAGCTTATATATAAAATATTTTCAGAAAACACTTTCAAAAAGACAAAATCAGCCATTTCAGAAAGTGGGAGGTACATGTCTCTAGCATAAATTATGCCTATGAGTGAAACATACAGGACACTAAATGCACTTGTATTGCTAAATGTAAAATGCACTTTGCACAAAAGTTTTTGGTACATGCAGTTCATTGCAAGTTTCACCTTGAAAATCCAACTTTAGGCTCATGTGTAGCTGCTCCAGAGTGTCCCATTCTCTTCAAAGTGCTTTTATATACAGATTATACAAGCTGTTCCTGTGTTAGCAACTGGTGCATCTTTTTTCTTTTATTTTAATAATGTTTACCTGATTTTCTCCGCAATGTGTTTGGTAGCCAATCAACCCATGCATTCGTTGACTCTCTCTATCACTTGTAATATCCCTGACTCTAGGATGGTGCAGACCAACACAGGCCTCCTCCAATGCATGTGAAGTCAGCCACCACCTCTTTTAGAAGCAGTCAATACATAAATACTAAATACTAAAGCTGAGTCACTTGGGGCTCAACAGGTGCATCATAAATCAGCTGAATTCACTATTTTGTGTAGGTGGGGCATAGAATGTAGATGCTGTGTACACACATAATATATATATATATATATATATATATAAATATATATATATATATATATATATATATATATATATATATATATATATAGGGTATGGAGAACTAAAGCAGTACATTTGTTAACAATCATGTAGTGTGTTCTTCACTAGGTTTGCACTCATGGCAGTGCATTTACAGACCTTTGAGTATGAGTTGTTTGGCGCAGTCCACAGACTCATGAGTTATGCAGTAGTGCAGAGGGGAGTGTCCACTCAATGAAATACTGTTGACCTTTGCCCCCCAGTTCAGCAGCAAATTCACACAGTCCACATGAGAGACCTCACAGGCCACATGCAGCGGGGTTTTCCCATTGGGCTTCCTGTTCACTGCTGCTCCTCTCTGCAGAAGCACCAAGGCACTCTCCAGTGCATTGTACACCATGCACACATGAATGCCCATAGCCCAGGATGACTCCAACTTATAGCCTGGTAGCCAGTAACCTGGGGTCAGGTACATCAAATAAAACAAAGACATTACACAAGTATGAAATTCTGTGAGTAAACCTGGCTAATTTAACCCTCAGTGCGTCTCAGTGGCTAGTTTAACCCTCAGAGTGTCTCACTAGCTAATCTAACCCTCAGTGTGTCTCACTGGCTAATCTAACCCTCAGTGTGTAAAAGCCCGTAGCCAAGGTGGGTGCGTGGGGTGCGTTCACCCCCCCCCCCCCACAGAGCCAAAAAGGTCCACACTATCTAATGTTGTACAGACAAAGTCGTATGTCATTTATTCCTTTTATCTTGAGTAACTCATTGTCCCCTCTCCCAAAATGGTACATCCCTATGCCCTAATTAATCAGGTCACTCAGGTCAGTCCACTCACCCTCTACTACACTGCAGCTGCAGCTACAGAGTTTAGGGTGACAAACACTGATAAGTTTATTACATATATAGCCTTATTAGCCTACTGTACTTCAGTAACTTAACATTTTTCTGTGTGAAAAGTACACTGCATTACTGTCACAGCATAACAGTAAATTACTGCAGAGAGTCTGGTTACTGTGCAATTTTAAAAAAGGTGTAGCAATAAATGCATTATGGTGAAGTGATGAATCATGGCCTATGATGGCCAGCACATGTCTTTACCATGTGTTAGTTTCTGGAGACCTGGCCCTGGGTTTGCTTGAGTTTAGCCAGAGAGTTGGGATACAACTCTCTGGTTTAACTCTATGGTTATTACTCAGTGCCCCTTGGGCCCCAACCAGAGCACTGCACCTGGACCCCTTTAAATGATCAGCTCAGTGTGAATGTGAATTATTAAGGGGATAATATAAGGCTACTCCTCAAAATTTATCAAACATGGACAAATTTTGTTTTATGTTGTATATTATTGCCATTTGTCATATTATAAGTCTTTAAATTAGAGTTTGTCCTACATGGAATATAATGAAGAATTACCCCTCTCCAATGCCCAAAATGCACCCAAGACTATCTAAACCTAACCCTCAGTGTGTCTCACTGGCTAATCTAACCCTCAGTGTGTCTCACTGGCTAATCTAACCCTCAGTGTGTCTCACTGGCTAATCTAACCCTCAGTGTGTCTCACTGGCTAATCTAACCCCCAGTGTGTCTCACTGGCTAATCTAACCCTCAGTGTGTCTCACTGGCTAATCTAACCCTCAGTGTGTCTCACTGGCTAATCTAACCCTCAGTGTGTCTCACTGGCTAATCTAACCCTCAGAGTGTCTCACTGGCTAATCTAACCCTCAGTGTGTCTCACTGGCTATTCTACGCTCATTGAGTCTCACTCGTTAATCTAACCCTCAGTGTGTCTCACTGGCTAACTCTCCATATGTGTTGATCAGTATGATTTTTAGCTTATAAATTCAGAATCTCAAATTAGTAGAGTATACAATTGTAAGTAAATTAGTGTTAAAACAGTATCAACACTAAAACTGACTAAATATTGAAATATATCACTTTATGTGTAATGAATATACAGTTGAAATTATTATTTTTTCATGTTCTCATTTTTGGAGATGCAGAATTAATGGCTTTCTCAATGTTTTTCTACAATGACGTGTATTATATCCTACAAAACTGTCACACAGACTTGAAACTTTGAGGTTAATCATGCACTGTGTTTTACAGCAGAACTGTTGTTTTCTACATGAGGTTTACCTTGCTTATATGAAGCTAGGACCATACTTGTGTCCTCCACGTCCAACACCGTGTCTATGTCTAAGTTGGTGGTGCGAAGGATTTTCTCCACCTCGGCTGCGTTGTTGTGCTGCAGTGCAGCCAGAAAGCGAGACTTTAACTGCTGAACAAGCTCACAGCGCCGCAGAGCTCGGTCCTCCATTATCTCAACACTCACACACTTTCTGTCTCTCATACACATACACACATGGGCTTTTCTGTTTGTTTCCAGCTGCTTCTCAGTGTATTCGGAGGGTATACCGGTGAGGGAGAGGAAAGGGGTGTGAAACAAATACCTTGGACTTGAATTAGGCCAGCTATTTATAGACTGGAAGGGAAAAGCCACCAGAGATCAAAAGCACTGTAAACTCCATAACCATACATTGAGACTTTATCCCTCTGATAATTACAATAAAATAAATGTGCAATTTAATACAGTGACTAATATAGGTCTAAGTCATAGAATGCCAATATAGTAGCTTAGAACTAAGCAATGTTCTAAGACAAAGCATTTCCAATTCTTGCGATGTTTGTGTGGTTTCAAATAGCCCAACCAGTCATAATTCATTGTTACATGACTTGTCTTTAGTCCTTTAAATAGACAGACTTGAACTTGCTACTGTCCCTTTAAGGCTGAAAGTTTAACCATGTTTCCTAGGGATGTCCCGATCACGTTTTTTCTGTTCCCGATCCGATCCGAGTCATTAATTTTTTAGTGTCTCCCGATACCGAGTCTCAAACCGATACTT
>BRDA01030767.1:0-32477 GCA_036984385.1 Crenuchus spilurus | reverse complement strand
TGTGTTGTTTAAGTGTTCCCTTTATTTTTTTGAGCAGTGTATATTTACACATTTACAAGCAACTAATGACAACCTGTTACTCTGCTGATTTTTTAATTCCAATTAAACAGTTACTGACTTTTTCACAGAGCTCTGGTATCCTGCAGTTTGTGTTAAATAATATTGGGATGGTTGTGGAAACTGACTGTATATGGCTCAAACAACCCCACCTATAATATTTTTCACCAGCTGCTACTGCCATCTACGTACATAACATTAATGTTAACTGCAAGATTGAAGAAAAAGTGCATTTATAATCCAATTGTTACTATTTTCTATAACAGTTTTGTTCTTTTGAAGAAGCCAGAAGCCATAAAGAGATATGCCTTTCACTCAATCCACCCATCATGGACAGGCGAGATGATGAGAAACATCTACCAACATGACATGAGAATAAAGATGACCAGTTCAATACAATGACATTAGAAATGGAGAAAAACATATTTCATGTCTATTAAAAAACATCCCCAGGCTTATAGGAGCCCAGCACAGCATGACAGTGACACAAACCACACAGCCAAGAAAGATCAATCAGCCAAAACCCTGGATGCAGAGAATATGTCCTGGTGCCACCAAAACAGATCTGACCCAGAGCCAAGACCTCTGAAGGTTGTATGAAGATGTTAGCAGCTGATCATGTAATCTATGATGTGTCAGTCAGGTCTAAGCGGCTAAGCAGGTCTGGGTCTGGTTAGCACATGTATGGGAGCCCAAGGAAAAGCTTGTATGTCTGCTGGAAGTGGTGTTGGTGGACAACAGCCGGTGCTATTCCTGGATGCAGTGACAAGACAACTGTACTGTGTAACAACTTTTCTCCTCTCTCAGACACTTCTCTACCATACCATGCACCCCTCTCTCTGTTTTTCCTCAGAAAACCTTGTTTCATTTCATTCACCTTCTGTCTCAGACACTTCTCTACCGTACAATGTGCCTCTCATCTCTTTTTTCTCAGCTCTTCTTTCATTTCTCTTCACTCACATCCTCTCTCAGACACTTCTCATGCACACCATGCAAATAATCATGAATTATCTTCCTCTTATCTCTCCGCCTAGCTCTTCATTCACTAGTTTCATTTCCCACCCATTTTCTAGCACAATGCCTCTGCAGAGTGAGAAACATTAAAAAAACAAGCATTTTAAATGAACATGTAAAACCATAGAGTGACATTTTTCACTATGTCCACGTACTATGTGGACATCTACAATTTCAATGTAACAAAGATGTTTCAAGGATTTACGTAAGTGTTTTCAACCAGTCAGTTGCGTGGGTAAGCTGCGTCAGACACTTGAAATAACGCATTAGAAGACATGGAAACTGAGAGAGAGATTCAGGCTGAAACAAATACACTCATATTAAAGTAATCTCCACATGAAAGAAACACAAGAGCGAGAGCATCTAATAAATGAGTGGTGTGGGTATAAATTGAAATCGAATGCCAACATTAAAGGCGTCAGCCCAAAAGTGCAGTCTGTTGACAGACATAAACAGGGAAAAATTATTAAAAGGAAGAAACTATCTTATGCGTCACTGTTGTATGATATATTATGAATCAATGACTTACTGTGCAGCAGTTACATACTTGTCCTTTAGTGTGCAATGCTTCAGTGTAAAGAAAACTTACTTCATTGACATCAAACAGATGAGTACAACATCATTTTCCTCCCAGGCATTGTTGGTTTGTAAGTTATTTAGCTTAGAAGGCTACTCTTGTGCTCATTACTATTTCCCATAAATCACTACCTGTATCCTAAACCATATCTTTGATGCCAAATGGATCTTTTCAGGTGGAGGAGGGCTATCCTGGGCTATAGCTACACTAACTCTGTAATCAATCTTAATGGAAGCCAGGCAAAGAGAAGTCACACATGGTATCTGAAGCTAACAGAGTGTGAAATCTTGTACACTCACTGGCCACTTCTTTAGGTACACATACCTTGTATCTGCACTCATTGTCCATTTGATCTTCACTGAGCATACAGGTGCACTTTGTATTTCTTTTTTTACAGACTGTAGTCCATCTGTTTCTCTGTACACTTTATTGCCCTGTTCTTCACTGGTCAGGACCCCACAAGACCACCACAGAGGAGGTGGATCATTCTCAGTGAAACTGATGTGGTGGTGGTGTATTAGTGTTTGTTGAGTGAGCAGAGCTGCTGGAGATGTTAAACACTGTGTCCACTTACTGTCCACTTTATTAGACATACCTGCCTTGTTGGTCCACCTTGTAAATGTAAAGTCAGAGACAAAAGCTCATCTGTTGCTGCACAGTTTGTGTTGGTCCTCTAGTTCTTCTTTAGTGAAAATGTTGGCTGGTTGGTGCACTATTTTCACTGCAGTAGTGACACTGATGCGTTCAAAAACATCATCAGCTAACACTAACACACCACCACAACATCAGTGTCAATGCAGTGCTGCGAATGTTCCACCACCCAAATAATACCTCTGCTGTGGTGGTCCTGACCAGTGAGGAATGGTATAATTTGCTCTAAATAAGGAATCAAAAGACTGTAATGGATATTTCTTTAAAGAACCCATATCATACATTTTTCTTGCATGTTATTTTATCCCTGAGGCTCATTAATGCTGTTCCTGAGGTTAAAACAGTCAAGAATCATGTGTACATATCATTGTGCCTTTAAGACTGATATATGTAAATATATTTATATGTTTACATTCTAATTATCTGATCTGAATTTTGTCACATTCAAAATGCAGAAAGGAGCTACAGGCCAACAAGGCAGGTATATACTATATAAATATATTGATTTCTGTGACATCATTCTCAGATAAAATGACACATATGTTATATTAATATTTTAATGTTGATCAGAATGACTTATAGCTCATTGGCTGGTTAATCAGTTACAGTAATATGATGGTCAGTAGTAGTGTTGGCACTGTGGGCAGCTGCTGGGCATCTCCATAAAGCTTGTCAGCAGATGGAAGCATAAAGTGCTCTAAAATCTAATTCTACTTATTTTAGATTTTGATTGCTATAATCCTTACTGATCAACATTAAAACAGGCTTTGTGTACACAGCTGCGCCAAGGAGCCAAAACATTATGGTCAATATGCCAATGTGCTTATCAATTTGATTCATCAGCAGACTGTGGTAGTAGCGCTCCTAGACTTGAAAGCTGAATTATGCTGAAGGATTTGTCACGTAATATACATCCCCATGTAGCAAGTAAGCTATTGATAAATGGCTGCTGCAGAATTAGCATTTACATTCAAGGAGGCCATTCTTCTTGTTTCACTAGTGTTTCATTAAATCCATGAATTCACACACACACACACACACACACACACACACACACACAGGGAGAGAGAAAGAGAGAGAGACTGAGACCAGCACAAAAAGAGAAAATGACTGGAAATGATGCACTCTTAGCTATAAGGGTTCCATAGAACCTTTATGGTGCTGTAAATAACAATGTTTTGTTTTGTCCAAATGTACGTTTCCCTTAGAAAATTAGGTAAAATTTAAACATTTAAAATTATATACATAGACCACGTCATGTAACCATATAACCATATAATAACTGACCATATAATAGCACATAATTGTATTTATTGAGTAAATTCAACAATTTACCAAATTTAAACAATTGCACTTAATTCTAAACAGTAACATGTTATTTGTCCATGTAGTACTGATGAGGTTTGTTAAATAATAATAATAATAATATTATTATTATTATCTTTACCATCTTTTTGAGGGATTCTTTGTAAAGTTTTTTTTATTTAAGTATTTTTTTCACCTTCTTAATTACATCTTAATTGTTTTTTTAATTCTGTTTTGATTATTTTGTTTGCTTTTACTATGAATTTGTCCTGTTCATTTTAGATTAAACAAATTAAAACCTCTTGTGCTGCCAGCGATGTATTGCAATAAGCTAAAACAAAAACGGGAAAGATTAAAACCCAGAAAAACTGGAAAATCTGGCAACCCTACAAATAGCCAATCAAAATCAATCTGGCAACTTTTATCTGTAGTAATTCACATTTTAACTGTCACGTTTCCTTCTAGTGCTGGTTCGGCCTGTTCAGGTTCGGTTACTTTTTTATTGACTTATCATTTGTTTACTGTAGTTTAAAGTGTAAAAATCTCTAGTGATGTTATGTTTATGTTTCACTGTGTCTGTAAAAGTGACATATCAGGTGACTTTTACCTGAGTGTTGTTTAAAAGTCTCACACAGACGATATAGACTGCAGCTGTTTGTGTTACAGAGCACAAAACATGATATTAGTGATATTTTATAACAGCTCAGTGAGCAGCTGGTCTTAATCTGTTCTGGTAGTTTATTTTAGTAAAAATACTTGTACATGTTAACAGCTTTACGAATGAGGTTTATTTTGTTGTAAATGTTGACTTTATGACGGTAAAGTTACTGTTTTTGAAGGTCCGTGAAAACCTTAGCTAGCTCGTTAGCTACAGTGTCTATCCTGATTGTTCAGCGGAATGTTAGCTAACGGCTAACAACAACTTTATTGTCGACGTTAAAATGTATACGTCAACGTGAAAACGTCAAAAAACAAACGTAAACGTCAAAGTGTAAGTGCAAAATGAAAAAGTGTAAAATATACATGAAAACGTGAAAAATGTAAATGTAAACGTCAAAAATGTGTAAAATGTAAAAGTCCAAAATGTAAATGCAAACATCTAAAATATGAAAGTTAAAAAAAGCTTATCTAAAAGTGTAAAATTTAAATGTAAAATGTAAATAAATGTGCAAAACATAAATGTGAAAGTGTGAATACTAATGTAAAAGTGTAAAATGATTATGTATGCAAACTTGTAAATTCTAAAAGCTGAAAAAGCAAATCTAAAATTTTGAAATATAAAAAGTAAATAAAAATTCTAAAATACATATGTAAAATATAAATGTACTGCATTATATTGTCTTATGTCTCCTAATACCTACACTGCCCTAATTACCCTCAACACATTAGTGATTAAAGTCGTTTTGAGGTGACAAAGAAAATGTAATGCTTCATTAGTCCCACAGTAGGGAAATTAAAAAAAGATCACTTGTAAACTGTACCAGTGCATATTTCAATTGAGCAGCATTTTTTCAGTCGTATGTTGTAAGCTGGGTTCTGTTAAATGGAATATTTTCCATATTCTGCTAAGTTTATTCTTGAAACCGTAAAAATGTACAAATTAATGGTGCCACATCTTTCGCTAGAATGAAGTTGCCCACCATTCCATATGTAGAGCCTGGCACTATTAGGGATTACAGGGATTACAGAAAATGCAGTTCATTGTGGATTAGGTGCAAACATGGTGCCATCAGGCAAGCCTCGATATGAAAATGGACAGAGCTTTATGTAGCTTCAGTGCAAAATGAGACAACTCATTCAGCTGGATTACTGCATAAACAACCTCTGCCTTGCAGGAAACACTTTGTCCAAAAGTTTGTTGACACCTACTCATTCGTCTTCATCACTGGGTAAATTTGTCCCACTTTACTGTGGTCTTCTCAGAAGACTTCACAGTAGATGTTGGCACATTGGTGTGAGGAGTTGATTGTATTCAGCCATGAGAGAACACATTCAACCCTCAAGCTCAGCCAAGGCATTAGATGGAGCTCCATTACTCCTGAGGTTCACTGCTCCACAGTGTTGTAAATGATAATTGTCACTGGGCACCATAGGCTCATTTACGGCTGCTCCAGAATGGCCAAATCTATTGGTCAGTTCTTTTCTATGGAGATTATAGAAGCTGTGTAAGTAATGAGTGCCCTTAACATAGTGGAGTTTAGTAATTGTGTTGAGTGTTACCAGTAGGCTTTGGGTTTTATAGTGCTGCTTACAGTTCTGCAAGTCACCCAAAAACCATACGTTGTACATGCTTCTGTTCTATCTGTACTGTTTTAACTGTTTTTACTGTCATTGCTAGCACTTTTGATATGAAATCTGTGACGTATAGATATTAGGTGAGAGGTTATTAGTAGTTATTCTCACTCTTGGGTAGGTGGTCATACTATTATAATATTTATGACCACCTACCTAAGAGTGGGAATAAACACATTTGGCTTGAAGTTTCTCAGTGGTGATTCATGACTCTTTCCTCATTGCTCATGTGTTGATTATAGTGGTTTACTGGTCCGCAGTGACACATCAATTGCTCTGTACCACTTGCTGTAGTAGTTGTTCCCCTCTGAAATCATTAGCCCGTGGGGCACCACTGTTATACTGATGTATGAGAAGTCCATTTTCAGTACACCTTCACTACAGCGGCTGTACAACATCCCTCAAAGTTAGCAGTTTTTCAAATGCTACCACCGCCATGCTTTAGCCGGTACCATATTATCATGCCCATTTGGACATCAGTCACATCACGTCCTTTCTCCATGGTTTTACAATATTCTACAACTGACTGTGTGCTCATGTATTTATACATGCAGCAAACCTGATCACCTTTTTCTTTGTTGCTTTCATTTGTTCTTAACGTTATTGATTATCACATAGTAATACAATGAAGAAGCAACTGATAATGAGTGTGTTGGTATGCACATCATTAGAGGTCATTCAGTAAGAATTGTTGAACTACAGGCTATTTTGTGTTTGACTCATTAAGAGGTTAAAAGGTCATGGCTGTTTAATGTGTGATAAATTGTGCAGAGCAGGGAGTCTGGATAGCATTGCAGCACTGCAGCATATAAGGAATGTGCCTCTGCTGCCTTACTCTGTGTGTGTGTGTGTGTGTGTGAGTGTGAGTGTGAGAGAGAGAGAGAAAAAAAAAGTTATACTCTCCTCAATTATATACAAATATTTCTGATTATGCAGCAGTTTGTCAAGTTCAGTGAAATGTCTCTTTACAGGAATATCTTCACTGACGCAGTGGAGTCTTATGTGTGTGCATTTTGTATTTTTTTTTTCCTCCCTCTCTTTTCAGTGGCAGTTGTTGGTTAGGCCTGTCATGATCAGTTTTAGTTGATCCCTCATAAATATTTGTGATTGAATTGTTTTTTCAACCTTTTTGTTTAATTTGTGCACATAGTCAGGACCCCACAGGACCAACACAGAGCAGATGGGTCACTCAGTGACACTGATCAGGGCTCTAGACTAACTTTTTGCACTGGTTAGGTGTTAGGTGCACCCAAATTTTCGACCGCATCGCATTTAACACCACAGTTTTACAGGTTCACATTCTTTTTTTAATTGCTGTCCATATAGGCAATATTAACTTGTAAATGATTAACTAACAATCTGGTCAACATAAATTTCTTTATTTGAAGCACAATTCTATAAGAAAGGTAACTTACTGAAAAAGTGTTGGTGCTTAAAGTGCTTCACTGAGCTGAAATTTGTTCTGGCTCGGAGTCGATCGTATGTGGCTCATTATGTGATGTCGTCTCCGGACCACGGCTCGACATAACCTGGGAGCAGGCTTGCCAGGTCCAACAAAAATATCCTAAAACCCGCCCTTCAGAAGTTTAAACTAGCCCAAAATATATGTCTGTCACACGTTTGAAGCAAATGGCAAAACAACTATGAGTGTACGACTTAGTATTTTGTTTATAAGGGGTTTATCCGTCCATCAAACCTTTTTCTTTTTCCCAGTCCTTGTAATATCGCCTTCTGTATTTCCACATTTACCTGGCATATTAGCTAGTGACTGTTTTCTCTTCACCTTCTCTCTCTGTCTCTCTGTCTCTCTGTCTCTCTCTCTTTATCTTTCTCTCTCTCTCTCTCTCTCTCTCTCTCTCTCTCTCTCTCTCTCCTTATCAGGCTATCTTTCCTTACAGTGTTTGTGTTGCATTGGTTATGATTTTCGGACGGATCAGGCCTTAACTTAACATTCTTAATGAAAAAGTTGTCAATCGTTCTTTTCATCTTCTCTCGTCATCCGCAGCTACATTCACTCTTGTTTATTTGACGGGCCTAGGCTACTCACCTCGCTCAGACTGCAGTCAGCGCATAGCTGAACCACTGCCAATCGGTCCCGCCCTTCACTATCTCTGATTGGTTTAGACCACGATATGGGTCTAATGTATGTCTGTTGTTGAACCACAGAGAGACTTCAGAGTCGCAGAGAGTTTTTTTTTCCCTTCGGACGGCTGGTCGCAGATTTTCACTCAGATTTTTTTTAGTTGCACCATTGAGAAATTAGGTCACATGTTGGTCGGAAATTGGTCGCACTCTAGAGCCCTGCTGATGTAGTGGTGTTTTGAGTTGAGACAGAGCAGAGCTGCTTGAGATGTTAAACACTGTGTCCACTCACCATCACACCTACCTTGTTGGTCCACCTTGTAAATGTAAAGTCAGAGACGGCAGTGCTGAGTTATTTAAAAACATCAGCAGCTCTGCTCTGTGGAATTCACTCTATCACGCACTAAGACACCTCCACCATGTCAGTGTCACTGCGAATAATCCACCTGCTACGTAGGGGTCTTGGCCACTGAGGAACAGGGGAAAGGAGGCTAACAAAGTATACAGAGAAACAGATGGACTACAGTCTGTACTAAGTGGATATAAAACACGATGGTTTAGCTATTTTAATTAAATTATAAATGCATATGAACGTTTGCATGGTAGTCACATTTTTGGAGATGCACTAGTAGCATGTAAATAGCAAACCACTGTTAGTAGTGTAGTATGTAAAATATGTTGTCTGGGACGTTGCCTCACTACCTAAGGTTAATGTTAGTCTGGTCTCAGTCTTGTAAAGCATAAATGTTCTCAGTGTTAATGAGCAAAAGTACTGATTTTGATGTACTTTGTTGATTTACTTGTTGTTTATTGTTCCTCGTCACTAGACATCCAGTATTTCACTGCCTTAAGCCTAGTTCACACTTCAGGATTTTATATGTTGTAAATGTGAGACACCCCATACATAATGACATTTTTCACAGATTTTTCTGTCCTTGATCGTTGTTAGTCGTATAGGAGCCCACATTATACCATCTGCCCTAAATCAAACACCACACAGTTTTAGATTATACATGACTCCGAGCCTCAAAACCTCACAGGAGATTCTCACAAACTAGATGTAAACAAACATGATGGATGATGGCAAAACCATTTCAGTGATGGTTGTAAGAGATTTCTGAACAGAAAAACAAAACTATGTGGATTAAACCATAATAGCATTGCACTGGATTGAATTATAGATGCCCCACACTCCAGAATTGTATGGGAAGATCATTGTTTACGATCATGAAATCAGGAGACCTTTTATAATTGTTTGCTTTAGCAACAGTGGAATCAGCTTATAGCTAGCTATTTTCTGGCATGGGGTGGGCTTTGATTCATAGTAGCAAATGTGTCTCCCTTCAATGTCAAACTTACTCCTACCCTCTTAATTTTGAGGCAGATTAGCTTTGCCTAATAACAACCTTACTTAACACATGGTCTCTTGTCAAACCTCAGTCAAAGTTAAACTTCTGTCCTTACTGCTGTTTGATTGAGTTGGGCCTCTGAGTTCTTTGTCCACATTCTGACGTTTCTAACAAAGGGAGCCGGACTGATCAGCAGCGTTGGCTGAACGGGACGCCTCAGCACACGCAGTGAGTCAGACAGCAGCAGCCTGTCTGTTCCAGACCCATCAGATAGGACTGAAATGATTAGCCTTAATTAACAACTCAGAGTGGCACTAATAAAATAATAACAAAAGCCTCAGTGATCACACGCAGGACGTCAGAGCCATCAGCGGAGCGGCGGTAACACTTTAACATCTGCTGTCTGAAGATAAGTGACAGGAAAGAGCTGCGAGATGCTCAAGAGTTGAAAAATCATTCTCTCTCTCTCTCTGTCCCTGTCTCCTTCTCTCTTACCCTCTTTCCTCACTCAGTCTGTCTCTCCATCACTCTGCTCCTCTCTGAATCTCTCATTTTCTCACACTCATCCTTTCTCCTTCTCTCATTCACTTTTATCCCTCCCTCCCTCCCTCTTTCTCTCACTCTATTCTCTCTCCATCTTCCACTCAGTTTCTTTTTTCCCTTTCCCTCTTTCTCTTTTGCTCACTCTTTCACCTTTTCTGTCTCTATTCTTCTCTCTCTCCCTTCTTCTCCATCTCTTTCTTTCTCTCTTTTTTTCTTCTTCAGAGCTTTATGGTGTGAGTATGTATGTGGGGGTGGTTTCTCTTTTTTTTTTTCTTTTTTTTTTTTTTCTTTTCTTCTCTTCAACAAAATTCTTCATGCAGAGTCTCTATGGATGCTTGTCCCATTTATGAAATTGTTGATTTGTAAGCGGACCCCACGCTTCACTGCCATAAAGGGCAAACTGGTTCAGTTACTGACTCAAATATTTTAACCTAATGGTGTTTGGAATTTCTGTGAAAATGTGTTTTATGATGAACTAAGCCCTGCATTCTTTTTCTCTCGGTTCACTCACTGCCTGATGAAAATTCCCTGAAGAACTGATTTTCATGCCTAAATAATTATAGTTTGAGGAGTGAATAATTTTGTTTTATGCCTAACATAAATGTGTGCTTTGTTTCCTGAGATGTGGATCCTTTGTGAGATAACTTTTAGTTTTGTTTAGGTTTACTTTCAGGACCCAGGTATGGCAGAGCTGTTTTATCAGGTTCACGTTCTGCTGTGGGGGACAGCAGGACCAGGTCATCCAGGAATTTAATTTCATGCAGAGTGAGACTGGGAGCTGTAGGCTCTTCTAAAATGTTTGCCAGTTCATTAATATAAATATTAAGTAACCCTCTCTTTCTCTAACTCTCCCACTCTCACTCTCACACACACTCTTTCTCTCTTATTTTCCTTTCTCTCTTTCTTCCTCTCCATATGTCTACCTCTGTCTTCCTTCTCTCTCCTCCCCTGTTTTTTTTATGTTTTCTCTGATTATTTCTCTCGCTTTCATTTTTCAACCCTTTTCTGTCACTTTCTTTTTCCTCCTCTGTTTCCCATCCTGTCTCTTTTCAGTCCGCCCCCTCCACCACCACATTGAGTTGAATAGGCTTTACACACACAGGTGTTAGAGAGTCTCAGAGCTGTGGTTCTGGTGTTGCAGTGGCCCGCTGTGGTGACCTGCTGCTTCAGCCGGGTCTGTCCTGCTCAGTGCTGGAGCTGGAGCAGTGTGAGGCGGCTTTTCCTGCTGGACGCTGTGCTTGGGCCTTTGTGTTTCGGTGTCTTTGTGTGGAATGAATGTGATGGAGGCAGGTGGGAGTGAACTGGTTTGTGTTTTGGGGAAAGCAGAGGCTGCAGAAAGGTGGAAAATCCACACTTTGATGCCTGCTGTTATTGTGTGTGTTTAGACATCAGACAGATCACGTCCTTTATCCGTGATGGTTTCTTGCTCTGCTACAAGTGACTGGTGTGCTCACTTATTTGGGTTATTCTCACAAAATCTGATTAATGAGGTGGCATGAGGAATTTTGATGAACAAAATATCGACAAAATAATAAACATAAAATCAGAAAAATCTTTCTTTGATCTGTTTTGCACATGAAATTGAAATTGTATTTTTTTCTTCACATTTTAGGGTAAAATTCTCATTTTGGCAATGTGTCCATCTCAACATTTCAGTAGGTTGTGTAGAAATGTAAATTAATTATAATAATACTAATACTACTACTGCTAATAATAATAATAAAAATCTAAATGCATATCATACTTTAAAGCAGGGGTGTCCAAATCCACTCCTGGAGTGCCGGATTCCTGCAGAGTTTGGTGATTTCTCTGCTCTGACACTACAATTAAACCTGCTCATTACTTGCTGAGCTGAATCAGGTGCGTTTGATCAGGAAGATCACCAAACTCTGCAGGAATCCGGCCCTCCAGGACTGGATTTGGACACCCCTGCTTTAAACCCTTGTAGTAAATAAACATGGAAGATGTAACTTCCATCATTCAAATCAATAAAATTAATAAGGGAAAGGAATGTGCCCAACACAAATTGACATCCTCTGCAACAATTTTCAATTGTTTAAGTCCACAAGGAACTGAAATCTTCATGCATTTATGAAGCAAAGGAAGGCATTGGCTGTGACACTGAAAATGGCTACCAGGTAAGCATCTCCTCTCATACCTCTAAATAAAACTTAAAAATGTGTTCATTACGCTGTCTACACGACTTTTTGGGTCTCATTACCGATTAAATTTTTGAACCTAAAAAAAGATTATGATGTACTATATTAAGGTCTAAATATAAAAAGTGTGTGAAAGTGAAGTTTACCTAGTCCTCACAGTGCCTCTGTAGTTGGCAAAAAAGGTTAAGGTCACTCATCCTCTTGATGAACAGCATTCATTAATAAGAAATTTACTATGAAGCATCATACAGAGGTTTACTCCCAATTGTCATAACATGAATTCTTTGCACAGAAATAGATGTCAGACCTCTTGGATACAATTAGTTTTTTTTCATCTTATTGATATGAAATGATATTTTATTATAATATGCATTGTGTATTTCCTTACAGCAGGTAGCTATTGAGAAAAAAAGGCAGTAGCTAAAGCTCAGCTGTCAAAGTTTAGGCAGAAAATGTACAGCAATCCTGCACTACTTGAGGAGTACGGAAGAAAAGAAAGACAATGGTTAGGGGAATTTATAGGAAAGAACTATAACTATCATTCAGAAAGGCAGTTGTGCGCACGCATAGACACACAATTGTTCCAGTCGAAAAGTTACATATTTAGTAATGCATTTCACATTTTGTTAATTCCTATCATTTTCCATTTTCAGGTATCAGGAACGTAAGCAAGATGGGAAAATAGGCCTCTCACAATGTGCCATTGCTGCTGAGGTTGGACGCAGTAAGACAGCCATTTTGCATTTTTTAAATGATCCTGAGAGTTATGGAACAAAAAAGTCAAGTGGTAGACCCAAAAAAATTTCACCAGCGCTGAGCCACAGGATCTGATTGGCTGTCCGTCAAGACATGGGACGAACCTCTGCCCAAATTAAGGCCATTACTGGTGCTGACTGCAGCTCAGTAACCATCAGACGGCATCTCCGAGGCCACGTCTTCTTCAACGCCACAAAATTTCCCATTTGGACTTTGCAAGGGAGCACCATACATTGTTGGGTCTCTCACTCTCTCACTCTCTCTCGTTCTCCCGCTCACTCTCTCGCTCTCTCTCGCTGTCCCCCCCCCCCCGTGCGTCTACCAGTTTGTGATAAGCCATCCATTTACATGCCTCTAAATTTAACTTTTATCAAAATAGTTCAAAATTTCAGCTTATTTTCACTCAAAAATGAGGTGCGATTTTGTGTAAATGAGGTCTATTGACCATACAGTCCAAACATAAATGTAACATTTGTGTTAATGAATTGGAGTGAAGTTGATTATCAAGGTGTAACACAGAATTGGGTGATAATTTTATATTACACGATTTTAACTGTTTATTCATATTTAATAATACATATTTAATTAATGATTAATATAATTTTAATAATAATAATAATCATCATCATTTTATAGCTATTAGTAGTATATTATTAATAGTAACTAGTAATTCCTAATAAAATATTATTAATGATAATGTTTAAGTAATGTTTAAAATGTATGTATAATAATTTATATTTATTAATAATCAATAATAATAATTTGATTTATGTTTAAGCTTGTACCGCACCATAACCATAAAAAAGAATGTTTGATCAGGGCCCCCAGACATGACATTGCTTGGGGCCCCAGAACTTCTAAATCCGCCCCTGTATATATGTGTGTTCAGGGGCGGGGTGGCCATCGGGAGGTTCAGGAGGGTTCCCGAACAGCCGGTCATTTCCAGGCCGAACCGGCCGGCCATAAGATTTTTTTTTTAACCCAAGTAAGCCTCAGGTGCAGACAGTGATGGCCGGTCTCGAAAGTTTAGGCTCTTAAGAGCTCTTTGAAGTGAATGACAGTAGCTGGCTCATCCCTGACAGCCATTTTTCATCAGGAGGGGCTGCAAACACAACAGCCCATCCAGCATGACATAGGAGAGGTGAAAGGCAAGACAATAAATAATAATAAATTGTTATTATTATTATTATTATTATTATTAGGGGTCTGTTTGGTAGATTTGTTGGCAGTGTTTTATCGTTTGTTTCTGTGTTAAATAAAAATTAAAAGTTTGATTAAAATATTATACAAAAGTAAGAATGCCTGCTTTCGTAACAAATGCATAAAATAAAGCAAGTATAAGGCTTCTTATATAGGGAACACTGAATGCATAAGGATTTATCTTACAAAACATTAATATTAGCCAAATTAAGCTAAAATATATGAGGCTGCAGATGATAATAAATTAAGAGCCGTTTGGGAGCCGAAACAGCCGAACTTCCCATCAATGTCACACCCTCCCAATTTCAAAAAGAAAAGCACGAAGAGTAGTGGTTTGGTTTCGTTTAGCCAAAATGTCAAAAAGAAACGAGAAAGAGATGGGTAGGGCTGAAAAAGAAAAAGTGCCAAATTAACTGATATTTTAATTGGTAGAGGGTCCAAGGGCAGTGACGAGGGACCAAGCAGCAAGACTACAGCAGGTTAGCAAGGAAAAACTCCTGTAAAAACTGTGCAGTTTGTGTTTATCACATACTGTCCAAATACAACCTACTGACTGATGCCTATCATGTCATTGGACTAGCCTATAAGTTCCTGCTAACGCTTTCTTTTTGTCAAGTGGCCTGTGAGAGGACTTTCTCTACACTCAAGTTTGTGAAAAACAGACTGAGGACCACACTGACACAGGATCATCTTGAGGCATTTATGCTAATGTTGACAGAGAAAAAGACCCTCATGACTTTAGACAATGATGCTGTCATAGACAGTCACAGAGACCAGTGTACTGCTCAAGGGTTTGTTAATGATGTAAGTGTATGACTGTTCCCTTCTGTTGGGGGGAGGGGGGGGGTCCTAGGTCTGTATAGCTTTGGAGGTTTTTGGTTCCCAAATATCTGCTTTCTTTTTATAAGCTGTTTGTTTGATCTTTTATTGATTGATTTTTAGATTTTGCTTTGTCATTACACACATACGCACACAGTTGTTTTAATGCTGTTGAAAAACTGTTTTTAATACCACAAATAAAGCTCTCATTTTAAAATTAAGATTTGTCCGTTGTACGATCGTATAAAAGGCCTCTCCAAACCAAGCTCCCGGGCTGAATTTCAAGCCCAGCCCAGCCCGTGTGTGTGTGTGTGTGTGTGTGTGTGCGTGTGTGTGTGTGTGTGTGTGTGTGTGTATATGTATATACAGTGGTAACCCTACTTACGAGCATCCCTACTAACGAGTATTCCAGGTAACGAGTCGAGATCTCGGAATATTTTTGTTCCAGTTAACGAGTAAAATTCCAAGTAACGAATAGCCTGAATTAGTTAAAGTATGCCAACCGCTAGGGGCGCTGCGGTCATAGCATCCCCTAGATGCTAGCGTAGAAGAAGAGGTCAGTCAATACCTTTGACCGCTGTCCAGTGAAAGTGAAAGCGTCGCAAAGAAAGCAAAAGGTAGTGAACAAGAAAGTTAGATACATTTTACTTTTACTTTTCATATGATAAGTGTAACCATGCCATACACTTTCATATGATAAGTGTAACCATGCCATACACATACGCCCGTCCTCCTGTCCTCCTTAGCTGCCAGCCTACATGAGCGCCGTCGTCGTCTCGTTTTTTTTTTTTAAAAACCCATATAAACACATTATTTAGCATATTAAAGTATACTGTATATTGGCCGGCTGACACGGATTAATCAGTTTTACATGTATTCTTATGGGGAAAATGCATCCAGCTAACGAGCAAACCAGCTAACGAACTCGGCTCCTGCATGGATTAAACTTGTAAGTAGGGTTACCACTGTATATTATATATATATATATATATATATATATATATATATATATATATATATATATATATATATATATATATATATAAAATTACACATGAACAAAATGTATAGCGAATGGGAAGAGGGCTTTCAAAGATTTAACATTTATAGTCGTGGTGTGACATCATAGGTCAATGGATGTTTGTACGATGGAGTCTGAGGATGCATATACACTATACGCTCAAGTACTGAAAAAGCTACTGCTGGTTGAGCAATGCCTGCTGGTTTGAATTTAGTACCTACAGTCTAATTTTGTGATTTCAGATGCAGCAGCAGTATTAACGTTGTGGACATCGCAACCCCTGGTTCTTCATCATTATGTAAGGTAAGGTGACAATTGTAAAATGAACTGTTTAACATAGACACGTTATGCAGCACTCAGCCCTACTTTTACATGAGCAGTCTCTGCTTGATATTTTTTTAGACAGGCCCATCCATACTGCAAATGTCAAAGCAAATCTTCTTTGAAAGATTTCCCTCATTCACTCTGTGAACCTTTTCTTCAGTGAAAAAGGTTGCAGGCTTGACAAACTACAAAGAAAAAAACAAAATCTTCTTTCCTGCTCCTCTGTCCCCTTATGTGCAGCTTTACGGGTAAATCAAAGAGGTTTGTTCCTTTTGTCTTTGGTGTTGTAAGTAATAGTAAGATTTAAAATTCTGGTCCTATGAAGCTTAAAGGAGAATGTATTAGGCTGCTGTTGCATCAAGCAGGTGTATTGAATGTGTCTGACCAAGGAGACCCATTGAAACATACTTTCTACTTCATTAACTTTGCTTCTTGCCTTAAGGTGCATTTGAACAGTTGTTGCCAGCTCTTGAAGTCAGAGTTCATGGCGTATCTGTGTTCACATAGTCACTGGCAGCATTACTGTGGCCCATGTACACTATATGGTCAAAAGTTTGTGGACACCCCTTCTAATGAATGCATTCACCTGACACAGAATTTACAAATGCGCACACACACAGCTTGTCTAGTCCCTGTAGAGAAGTACTACCAATAGAATAGCACTAACATTACCCTGTTGGCACCATGTCTAATGCCAGGTATGAGCAAGAGGGGTATAAAACCCACCAGCATTGAGACACTTTTAGACACACCTACCTTGTTGGTCCACTTTGTAGATGTAAAGTCAGAGACAGAAGCTCAGCACAGTTTGTGTTGGTCCTCTAGTCCTTCACTGGTGACGCTGTTGGCTGGTTGGTGCAGTATTTTCGCTCCAGCAGTGACACTGAGGTGTTTAAAAACATCAGCTCTGCTGTGACACACTAACACACTACCACCACCACATCAGTGTCACTGAGAATGATCCACCTTCTCTGTGCTGGTCCTGACCATTGAAAAACAGAGTGAACATAGTCTACAGAGAAACAGATGGACTATAGTCTGTAATTGTAGAACTACAAAGTGCACCTATATGGTCAGTGGAGCTAAAATAAACAATGAGTGGAGATATATACTTAAGGTATGTGTACCTAATGAAGTGGCTAGTAAGTGTATATTATTTCTGATTACTTATTGATACAGTCTGAGGGTTGTCTACAGAGAGACCTAATGTTAGTTATTTATAAGCTTAAAATACAGATATTAAATTGTCACCAAGTCACAAGCTGTCATGTGGCTTTCAAGGCAAATTAAGTGGTAGTATTCTCTGAACAGGAGCCCCTTCACATGGTGAAAGGTTCTTTCTTGACATTCTCAGCAATCAGGCGTCTCTTAGTCTGTTTTAATGTTGTTTTTAACCAAGTTACAATAATAAAACATGGACAAATTGCTGATTGCATCTTTCCAATGAGTACATTTGTTCAGTATGTTTATGACTTTCTTTTGACATCTTTGTTGTATAATAACAATGGCAGTAACAGAACTTGTCCAATTGCAATGTACCCAACTTCAACTGACTTTCATGTGATACCTCCTGATGCAAAATTCATTTTTCCGAACAGCAGAGCACCATTACACTGAATGTTCTGGCTGATAAATTATAAATTTGGATGTATTGAAACTTACAACTAATTTAGCGTTTTGTCAGCCAAGTGGAACTGGGAACTTAGCTTCCAGAGAGTTCACAAGGACCTTCCCAAATCACTGTTAAATATGATTAGCCTTGTAACTTATATAATGAGATTTTACTCATTACATTGGGGGCAGTCGTGACATAAAGGCTAGAGAAGCAACCAAAAGGTTTTTGTAGAAACATTTAGGCTGAAAGAAAATATAACATTTGGCTTAATGCTGTATATATATATATTATTTTTTATTTTTTTTCCCCCAAGTACAGTGGTACCTTGGGATACGAGCAGACCAACATACAAATTTTTTTGTTTGAGATCCGAGCGAAATTTCAAGATACGAGTAGCTGCTAGTTGGCGCAAAGGTCCTGTATGGGCAGCACAACACCTGCATCTCATTCTTTCTCACGTGTTACCCTCAGAATCAAGTCCAGTCTCGTGCGCTGTACTCTGTCTTGCATCCTTTTTGGAAAAAGATTGATAGTAAAAATGTTTTAAACTCTTAAACCTATTTAATTTGAATAACATACATACAGTAATTGTTAAATACTGTTAATATTATTTTGCGTGGAAGACAAACCCAGCCTTTCACAGCCCATCATCTGCGTGTGTGTCGGCCCTGAACATAGATATGGAGACTTGCTGCTGCTTCTGAGTGAAAATTGTGTTTTGTACTGAACTGCAAAGAACGAACCATGGCATCACATTCTTCAGCCAGTTGCTGAATTTTGGCAGTAGTTGGATGCTGAAGTGAAATGGGAGATTTTACTGTACAGTGCGCACTACACATCTACACAGTACTGCGCAGTACAGCCATAGCGAGAATTCCCCAAAAATTATTTGACACTAATATTTATTGAAATCTGAAATTGAAATATTTTGTTATGCATTGGTAAAGTGTATGTTCTTCTTAATTCAAAACATGTCTCTTTGTCCATAGTTTAGGATGGTTTGGGGATGTTTCAAAGGGCTGAAAGGGATTAAATCTATTTGTTATTTTAAATGGGAGAAATTTGTTTGATATACGAGTTGACTAACTTACAAGCTCTGTTACAGAACAAATTAAAATCGTATCTCAAGGTACTACTGTAGCACTTATACTCCAACTTAATTTCATCGGCTTTGCCCTGGAGACGCCAATGCCTAACAAAACACGCTAAAATAAATAAATAAATAAATTCTCTCTGTGTGTTTCATTTAGTTTTGTAGTCTGTGTGTGTCTTTTTGTGAAACTGGCCAGCTGAAGAATCTTTTCGTGTCTTCACACTGGACTCTTTGTCATGTTATTAGCGTATCAAAAGTGTGCTAATTGCCTCTCGGCTATGGAGCGGAGGAACCAAACAAGAAAAATCTTGAGCATCTGCGCTTCTAGTATTAAACAGTAGAGTACAGTTCAGTTTCCAGTTGTATCCAGATGAGTTAGGTAGGTAGAGTAGAATGTTTGTGTTTGTGTTGTGTGTGTGTGTGTGTGTGTGTGTGTGTGTTGGGTTCTTCACCTTCATAACCACATGCAGGTGGAACTTCCCTGGCTATGAAGGATGTGCTGCATACGCTTGGAAACAAGGAAACAACATTAATTGCTAGTGACATCTCCGTCACATTCAAAACCAATGGGATACCTAACGACGCTCGTCACAGGGCCCCCCTGCCCTTGATATGACACACACTAAACTGGTTGCTATGTATGATGCGATAAACCAACAAACCACGGCAATGTAAAACAGCATTCTTTGAGCCCACTCTTCCGCCCACCAAAATTCAAAGGAGCTTGCACCTCCACCTGTTAGTGTATGCTGCGGTAAATCACCAAACCGCTTGGATATGTTGCTTTATCACCACATTAAGACAAAGGTCAACATCCCAGTATTACACAGCTGAGTCTGATTCCACTGTTAAAATCCCAGCGACGACCCAACTGCTAACATGCTGAAATATTGTTCAGATATGCAGGTGGTGCCTCTCTGAGAAAAAAACATAAAGATTGTTGTGGAAAGCTTGTTTCATTCAGGTGATGACACTGCAGGGGATTTGGGGGAGTTTAATTGTTTTTGAGTGTCGAAGCTGTTTGCGCTGTAAGTTGTTTTCAGCTTTGCATTTGCATTACAGTGTGAAAAGCTAAGCACTAAGCGACAGCTTACAAAGATGAGATCAAATTAGTCACGGAGGATGCAGGATCATCTCCATCAGGGAAATGTACCTACCAGACAGCTTTTCAGATGTATTTCCCAAGCATTTAGAGTCTGCAGCCTTTCAGGTTCTAATCATCATCAGTAGAAGCAGAATTTTGTTTCTGTACTTATCATGGCTGCTGCGGGGTTAGGCTTCATTTCCATATTATCTCATAAAGATGCCCGCTGTCAATTATTTATTGCTGACAGATGTCCTTGCCTGAAAACACCGCCTGCACTCTAACCAATCGTGGTGATTCTTTGACGTTCTTCAGAAACAGATCAGTACTGCATACAGCCAAAGGATTAATAATATATATCATAATGACAGAATTCTGATTTAGTATTAAGCAGATAACTGAAACATGTGTATTGGTCTACCATGCCTCACTCAAAATCTACAGCACCTTGTTGTACCGTGCTTTGCTCTTACTAATCCACAGTTTGCTCACACTTGCCCATGTCTCGCTTTGCCTTGCTTCACTCTCATTTGGTTGTTCCATGCTCTACTATGCCTTTGACTTGGCCGTACCTCATTCTGCTGTGCCTCGGTTTGATTCGGCCATGCCTCATTCTGCCACGTCTTGCTTGACTCTGCTGTACCTCATACTGCTTCGCCTCAATTCGACTCGGCTGTGTGTCATTCTGCTGCAGCTCAGTTTAACTCTGCCATGCTTCATTCTGCTGTTACTCGCTTTGACTGGGACTTGCCTTGCTTTGACTTGGCTATGCCTAATTTTGACACACCTCTCTTTCACTTGGCTGCACCTCATTCTGTTGTGCCTCACTGACACTCTACCACACTGCACTGCACTGTGCCTCACTCGCGCACTCGCTTGTCCGTGCCTCGCTCACAGTCGCACATGCCACATTCCACTGTTCCTTGCTCAGTCAGCCACGTCACACATCCACGTCACCCTGCCTTGGTTTCACTCTTCCATGCCTCAAACTTCCTCTATTACGCCTCACTCTCACAAAACGAAAACAACAAATAGTGGAGATGACTCATCACCTGACTGTGGTGTTGTGTTAATGCTGTGTTGTGTTGGCTTTCCTCAGAACATGATCCAGTTCTGACACAGCTTGTATATAACATTTGAGCTTAGCTTATAGAACGTATATAACACTAAAGCATGATAATGACTAGATAAGCGGTAGGAAATGTCCTGAACATCTATAGGAGCTTCACTCATTTCTCAGTACAGCATTTCCACCATCCCTGGAATGTGAGCGCTGTTCCAGCTCACCACTTAGCTTTTTGTAATGATCACATTTTTTTAATGGAGCTCATCGCACAGACAGTGTGAGACCATTAGCAGGTCATTGGAGCCTCTCTGTGAACAATGTGTTGAGATATTAAGCGGCTTGTTTGAATGACAAAGGCGGCGAACTTCTCTACAGCCTAATTGGTCGTAATGCTGTTCAGTAATGACGGAATCTGTGAGGAAGTCTCTTAAAAGGAATATTAGCGACATCAGTCAGCACTCACAAAAAGAAATGATTATCTTTTATTCTCATCCTTCTCTTTCATCTGTATGTCATTTGTAAGACTTCAGCTCAGCTCTGCGCAGAAGGTTCAGCATCAGAGAGTATTATGCAAGTACAAATGTACAAATCCCATTTTCTAGATCAGTTTGATAATTGGATCAGGGTAGGGCTGGGTGCTATGAGCTCAGATTTACAGTTGCAAAAAAAGTATGTGAACCCTTTGGGATTACTTGGATTTATGCATAAATTGGTCAGTAAATGTATTGTGATCTTCATCGAAGTCACAACAATAGACAGACACTTAAACTAATACTGCACTAAACTTGTGTTCAGTAAAAACATGAAAACATAACATTCACAGTGCAGGGTACATCACATTTGTAACGCTGGGTGGCTGGAAAACTGGAACACTGGCAGAAGAACACACTCGCAGATATTATTAAAGTGTTCACAAGCACATAACATAGACACTAAAGACATCTTCTCAGACATGAAATCTGCACAGCACTTACAAACAGTAGTAATGAACAATGACTCCCAAGAAGACAGAGATACGAGATGGCTTAAATAAGGAACACATGATGACACACAGGTGATCACAATAACGAGCAGAGCATAGCAGGAGCATGACAAGGGCGGAGCCTCAAAGACAGAGACAGAACAACCAGACAGGAAACATGACAACATTATTATATCACAAAAATGTGTAAAGATGCTAAATGACATTTTTCTACCTTTTAATATTGATCAGTGTTTAACATCTCCATCAGCTCACACACTAACACACCTCCACCACGTCAGTGTCCTTAAGAATGATCCACCAGCTCTGTGTTGGTCCTGATCATTGAAGAAAAAGGTGAACAAACTATACAGAGAAACAGTTGGACTACAGTGTGGACTTCTGGAATATGAGTGTCGATAAGGTGTGTGTACTTAAAGAAGTGGGCACTGAGTGTATGTCTATTCTTATAGGCATACTGTTTGAAAGGCAAGCTAACGCTAAACTAATGATTCTCGCTTAAGCTGTATGTATGAACAACATCCTTCCTAAATACCGTGACAGCCAATTTGTAGCAGATGTTACTGTTGTATGATTAATAAGTCTGATTTCACCCGATTTCCGAACAAAACCTGAGATGTTGCTTCTCAGTTGCCTTTACACTTGACTTGTATGACACTGGGCAGCTGGTCAGGCCAAGATGAATGAAGTGGTTCAGTTAAATAGGTTCGTGCTGTTGCATGCTACATTTTTCTCTTTCTCTTGATTTTGCAATGGTGATTCTCAACCCAGTGGTCTGAGATGCAAAGAATATGTGTTTTTCCAGCTCTAGCACACCTTATTCAACTTGATAAAGCCCTTTCTAAGCCAAGTCTGATGTGTCTGAGCAGGATAAATGTAAAATTGTGCAGTACATGCTGTCCCCAGGACTGATTTTAGGGAAGCATGAAAATCAAAGCTTTCTGCAAAAGCATCACATGCAGCCCTTAAAAATCATGTGTCTTCTGTGCATGCTGACCAATCTACACTATTACTGCTGAATTTATGTAAGCCTTCTTACAAATTGGCAGCATCCGTGCTGTTTGACTGATGAACAGTCAGAGCTCTGTCTTTAACTGTCACATTTCAGCCGAAATGTTCACGTGTGCTTAGTCATGTCTTTTATAATCACAGAAAAATTTGTTTCTGTGTCAAACAATGGCTTGGACTTACGATACGTGTTGAACCTATATTTATAGGACTGAACAATTTGGGGGGCAATATCTAATTCTTTTTTTTACTGCAATTTATTTATTGCAATTATTTTCTAAAATTTAAGTATTTTTTTTTCTTTCTTTTTTTGTGTCAAGAAGACCATAATATCCTGTTTTCTCTGGCTTAAGGCTTGGTCCCTGTGTGTAGTGTTCAAGACTATCAATAAGTTGTTGTGGTTGTGATGTCACAACAACATGGAGGTTTGCTAGCTCTGGATTGGTTCAACTTATCTACAGGAAGTTCACAAGATCTGTCTTAAGCCCTGTTTGGATTGGATTAAATGTGCATGGAGGTTCTGGGGTAATTTCCTCTTCTACAGAAGCTTCTCTGTGTTTTTATTTATGTTCGGATGTGCTGGTCTGTGTTGTCGTCCCCCTGTCCTCCAAGAACACTACAATCTCAGAGCTTGTCTGATCATTTTAACCCTGTCTGAATACAAATCTCTGTGATTTTCAAAGCAAATGTCGTCTCATGTTGGAAAACAGATTTTTGGCTGCTGCTATTAGATGTATTTAGACTTAAGGCATGGATCCACCAAAAACTTTCACCAATCACAAGCCAACAAATATTAAAGCTTTTGAAAAGTTGCTCAATAATCTGCTTTGTCTGTATGGAAGATCTTTTACTCCATACTCTACCTGGGAGTGCTTTATGTGGAGGAAAAGAAACTAAAATTCGTAAGAAAGACGAGATACCAGCTTAGTACACAATAATATTACAGACTTATTAAAGGTGTGATAATCACAGCAACAGGAACAAATGAACTGTGATCATATGACAGACATTTATGTTCAGAAAACCCTACGACCCCCCACAAACTCGCTTTTGCACTTATTTTAATGGCATTCGGATGCAGGAGATTCAATACTGAGATGTGTACAATGTTAAAAATGGACGTCCAAATGATATAAGCTAATCTATCCATTTTCTTACTATCTTAATCATGGCTAAAGTCCCCTACCCCTTCTCCAAGCATGGCATTACACTGTCTTAGCCAAACCCAGGACATGGTGCCAACCCATCACTGGGCACACATGTACACACTCGCACCAGGACAATTTAGAGGTCCCAATTGACCTGACCTCAGTGTTTTAGGACTGTGGGAAGGAACCCGAGACCCTGGAAGACCCTGGAAACTCAAGATTCACCCATTTTTGCCAATGTGTGATTTGTCACACAAATCCCAATGTGAAACACACACACACTGAACGCTCGAAGCGGTGGGCAGCCCAGTTAGGTGCCTTGCTCACGGGCACTTCAGTCATGTCCTGTCTGGGGATCGAATCGGAATCCTTACCACTAGGCCATGGCTGCCCCCAAGGGTAAACTAATTCAATCCCAACCAAGCTTTAGGTTAAATTTGCTCACTTTAGATGGAAGACAACACTTTTAATAATATAGGCTACAATAATAATAAAAAACACCTCAAATTGTGAATTTGCTATAGAATGATTAATCTTTAGTCCTAATTTTGAGTTTCCTTAAACGTAATGTAATTTGCACAAACACTCTCTTTGTAAGTCAGTCTGTGGAAAAAAGAACCTTGCTCTTGTGTATTTGGCACCTTTATTTTGCTAGTACTTTTATTAGTGCTGAAATGCAGTTGTAGTTAATATTTTAACTCTTAGCAGAGTTAAGCTTTACCTTTTAATACAAAGGAAGTAAACACATGAATAAAAGGGTGAATTATAAACATAATGTGAAACGTGCCCAGAATCAGATTCTCTGCAGTGTTTTTGCCTTTCGGGTAAAGTGAATGTGGAGTTTGTATGTGAAGAGTCTGAGGAAGTCACAGAGCAGTAGTTGACCCAGGCAGAACATAACGTGCTGATGGCTCTTTTGAGGCCACTGCTGCTTTATGAAAAACTTGGTAATGGTGGAGATTCACTCAGACACATGCATGCTCTAATAGACTCGTCTGGGGATTCAGGGGTCAGTCTAGGGGAGGAACTTTTTCCATGGCAAAATTAAACAAATGCACACAACCAAGCTTAAGGCTGGACAGTAGGGGGATGTAATCAAATGTTGGCAGTGACTGACAAGTAAATGTTAGGAGAAATGATGGAGAAATTTAGTTTGACAAATAATTAAATGTGCTGTTTGATTAACTGCTGTTGACTATTTGTGATTAAATAGCTCTTATACTGGAAAAATATATTTTCTCCACTTTAAATAAAGAATTAGTCATAGTGCATAAACATCAGGGATGAACAATTGTAGCCGCCAGATTTTTGCTCCAAATGTGATTGGCATTTAGCCAGTTTATATTTTGGCAGATTTTGTGGGCATTTTTAAGGCATATTATTAGGACTATATCAAATTCAGAAGTAAATTGTTTTCTGTGTGTAAAACTAGTTATTCTCTAAAATGTATTTTTTGTAAATATTTTGGAGTGTCTGGAACGTATTAATTGGATTTACATTATTTCTTATGGGGAATGTTGCTTTTTGTTTTGGTTATCATCAGGCACTTTAGAATGGATTAATGATGAAAATCAAGGTTCCACTGTATTATTATTAGCGGTATTTCTTGGCAGTTGTTAAAAAAAAACTTGTTCATATTCATAATGCTCTCTTGAAGCCTTCAAACATCTTTCTTGTAGTTAAATTCATATAAAGTTTTTTTTTTTTTCTCTAACACAGTATACTTTATACAGTGAGGAAAATAAGTATTTGAACACCCTCTGAATTTGCAAGGTCTCCCACTTAGAAATCATGGAGGGGTCTGAAATTTTAATAATAATAATAATCTAAAAGAAAAAAATCAGGAAATCACAATGTATGATTTTTAAATAATTTATTTGTGTTACTGCTGCAAATAAGTATTTGAACATATGTAAAAATGAATGTTAATATTTGGTACAGTAGCCTTTACAGAGGTCAAACGTTTCCTGTAGTTTTTCACCAGGTTTGCGCACACTTCAGCAGGGATTGTCGCCCATTCCTCCACACAGATCTTCTCCAGATCAGCCAGGTTTCTGGGCTGTCGGTGAGAAAAACAGAGTTTGAGCTCCCTCCAAAGATTTTCTATAGGGTTTAGGTCTGGAGACTGGCTAGGCCACTCCAGAACCTTCTTACAGAGCCACTCCTTGGTTATCCTGGCTGTGTGCTTTGGGTCATTGTCATGTTGGAAGACCCAGCCACGACCCATCTTCAGTGCTGTAACTGAGGGAAGGTGGTTGTTCCCCAAAATCTCACAATACATGGCCCTCTCCTTAGTCATCCTCTCCTTAATAGAGTGCAGTCGTCCTGTCCCATGTGCAGAAAAACACCCCCAAAACATGATGCTTCCACCCCCATGCTTCACAGTAGGGGATGGTGTTTTAGGGATGGTACTCATCATTCTTCGTTCTCCAAATACAGCGAGTGGAGTTAAGACCAAAAAGTTCTATTTTGGTCTCATCTGACCACAGCACTTTCTCCCATGACTTCACTTGATCATCCAAATGGTCATGGGCAAACTTAAGATGAGCTTGGACATGTGCTGATTTAAGCATGGGAACCTTCCTTGCCATGCATGACTTTAAACCATGACGTCTTAGTGTATTAGCCACAGTAACCTTGGAAACAGTGGTGTCAGCTTTCTTCAGGTCATTGACCAGCTCCTCCCGTGTGATTCTGGGCGGATTTCTCACCTTTCATTGATACACTGATTCATTGACCATTGATACACCACAAGGTGAAATCTTGCATGGAGCCCCAGTCCGAGGGAGATTGACAGTCATGTTTAGCTTCTTCCATTTTCTATCAATTGCTCCAACAGTTGATCTTTTTTCACCAAGCTGCTTGGCAGTTGCCTCGTAGCCCTTTCCAGCCTTGTGGAGGTTTACAATCTTGTCTCTGGTGTCTTTGGACAGCTCTTTGGTCTTAGCCATGTTAGTAGTTGGGAGTTTTACTGATTGTAAGTACCCAGAGCGTACCCAAAGCTTTTAAACTAGCAGTTATTAAACGTTTGATCAAGAAATCAAATTTAGTTTTTTTTATTTAGTAATATATTGTTCAATTATAGACCTATTTCTAACTTACCATTCATGTTAGTAGTTGGAGTCTTACTGATTGTGTGGGGTGGGCAGGTGTCTTTATGCAGCTAACGACCTCAAACAGGTGGTTCTAATTTAGAATAATAAGTGGAGTGGAGGTGGACTGTTTAGAGGCAGACTAACAGGTCTTTGAGGGCCAGAATGTTTGCTGATTGGCATGTGTTAAAATACTTATTTGCAGCAGTAACACAAATAAATTAACAAATCATACATTGTGATTTCTGGATTTTTTCTTTCAGATTATGTCTCTTACATTGGACATACACCTAAGATTAAAATTTCAGACCCCTCCATGATTTCTAAGTGGGTGAACTTACAAATTCACAGGGTGTTCAAATACTTATTTTCCTCACTGTAGCAATCACTAGTCACATACAGTTTGAGGAGAAATCTGCCTGGTACATGGTCTAAAGTCCCTAAAGTCATTATCTGTGAATGGAGATCTCTAATAGCTGTGATGTAACATCATGTTTCAGTGAGACACAGCTCACTCAATCTGGAAAAATAGTGCATTAGTTCAGCTTTGGAGTCAAAGTTGAATCGGGCACCACCTTGCTGAATATTAAATCACATATGATTGTGAATTTAAAATGTCAAAAAAATGTTTATGTATAATTTTCAGAACCTGGAATTAAGGTACCAAATATTTTCAGGACATTTCATGGCAAATATGTCATTTGTGTCATTTTCTCATATATATGACCGTCAGTTATTTTTTCTTTTTTTTCCCACTTTTTTTTCCTCAAATATGAGTTATATGTAAGGATGTCCCGATCACGTTTTTTCTGTTCCCAATCCGATCCGAGTCATTAATTTTTCCCGATACCGAGTCTCAAACCGATCCTTCTAGATAACTAGATAATACTCTTCACACAGTGCATACATTACATTATAGTTAATGAAATTAATCCAATGTTTATATTTAACAACTGCAATGCTTTAGGGGAAAAAACTGCCAGCTTCCAAACTATTAAGTGTTTCCAAAAGCTCTAAAAGACACAGAAAACCTGTATTCTGTACCACAACGATCGGCTAGTCATCCAAAGCAATGAGTTCAGTGACCCTCTCTGTGATCTTCTTGGTCGTAGCGCTGTCTCGAGATAACTTTTCTTTTAAAACTTTGATAGCATAGATTGCTTAGGTACAGCCTTTAAGTGAGCTGTCTGAACGAACTCACTGTATTCTGTTAAATGTTTATTTTTTAGGTGCCATATTAAATTTGTAGTATTAAAATTAATAGGCAGGGCAGTATTCTGCCACACTGAAGCGGGGCGTACGTGAGCCAACAGGTGCTTGTTGCTTCTGTGCTTTTATAGAGGCGAGTGAGAGTGAAGAACACGGAAGGTGCAGAGCAAATGCCGCTTTCTCTCGCTGCTGTAATTGTAATGTTTTTTCTTATCTTTACGTGTGTGTGTGTGTGTGTGTGTGTGTGTGAAGAACACTGATGAGATACGAAAATAACCAGTAGCCAATTGAATAAGCTCCCTTTTGGGTTTATATATTTGTAAATCTGACTCTAAAGGAGTCAGTGCCTCACCACCCATGAACCTCACCGTACGTCACTGTATTAAATGCAGATCTGCTACTACCACCCCGTGAAACACTCATATTGCAGACATTACACCTCGCTGTTTGACTCGTTTCGCTTTCTAATTTGAAGTAATTCCACACAGCAGACATTATAAACACGTTCTGATACAAGCTCTGCTCTCATTTTACGACTCCTTTCTTTACGACAATGATCGGGCTTAGGTTTGTGTTCAGAAAAGCCGATACCGATCAGTTAAAAAATGCCGTGATCGGCCCGATTCCGATCTTTGAGATCGGATTGGGACATCCCTAGTTATATGCATATTTGGAAAGAGTACTGTTAAAGAAATCAATGATACATGAGATACATTAGCTTAAACACATTTCTACAGTGAAGAGATGTAGTTCAGGTGACAAGTGACGTCCAAACAAACTTGTGTAGCATAAACAAAAGACATAGTTCTACATTAGGATTTGAGGGGTCATGGAAACAAATTTTTCGGGTACAATCTGCAAATTTGCTGAATGCCTTGCTGCACAAAAACAATTTTTTTGGTGAGTTTAAGATCAGTTTTTGATACAAACATCTACTACAATAGATATTTGAGACTGTTATTTTTCATTTACAACAATAAAACCAAGTGGCTAATTTTTGTGGCTAATGTGAGTGACAGGCTGAACAATCTCAAGTTACCTAGCGACTCTGTCTTAGTTTTCCCAGATGGGGTCATATATGTATAATGTACTACTACAATATTTACTAATGTTTTTCAAATTTGGAATATGCTGGTTAATTTTTCTGAATTTAATTCAAAATGTCATAATTAATATTCAATACTCAGTGACATTTCAAGCTGCTTTTGTTTTATAATGTTGATACTGTTTGAATATTAATTTACTCAAATGCCAAATGAAATTCTAATAATTTGGGATTTTAGATTTCTGATTTACATGAGCTCTAAGTCATACTGATCAGCACTGAAACAACAAAGGGTTTGAAATGCGTTACTTAATTTGTAATCAATATAAAATTATAGTTTACCTTTTTGAATTAAATTATGAACAGCAATTAACTTTTTGATTGTTGCAACATAAATATGCATGACTCATAGGGGTGCAGGAAAAAATCGCTTTGAGCTCGAATTGCGTTTCTAACATTGAACAATTCAGAATCGATTCTCGTTTTCAAAAAATCTATTCTTTTTGCGGGTGTGGATGTGCCTTCTCAGCCACCGTAGGGCAAGGCAAAACAAGGAAGCAGCGTCGGCTATGTACAGGCATGCAAGCCAAGCCGTGGTCTTTGAAAGCAACCATTTGGAAACACTTTGGATTTTTCCATCAACCCGGCCTGGTTATGAAAGGGCTTGATGTGACTCATGCGATTTGCAGAGATTGCATCGGAAAAATAACGTATTTCGTTCGTATTTGAAATAATCGGAAAACAATCGATTCGTGACCCCAAGAATCGATTCTGGATTCCCAAAGATTCGCAGCCCTAATGACTCATTATCCTAAAATACAACAATTTATTTGATCAGTGCCCTGCACAATTGTATTATTTAGATTTAAGTGCTGACTTCTTCCATTAAAATGTAATGTCCTTTATACTGGCACCTCAGCAGAAAGTTTTGGAAATGAGCTAGCATGTTCAGAGGATGAAAAGGCAAAAAAGACCAGTCAAGTTTGACTAAAAATAACCAGAACCAGACATAAAAATTAATGATTAGTGCACCTCTAGTTTTGATGTGCTGTTAGCAGCACATTCGTGTATGAGCTGAATGCTGAGTTGAGTCATGAGTAAAGGGTGAATATTTGCAGTGTGCATTATAAGTGAAGTATTGATACTCATATTGATTAAATTCATATTTGGAATCCCTGCAAAAAAAAAAAAAACTTTGCAAGCGAGATCTCCTTGAATCTAGTCAAAATGTATATTTCTCATTTTGAGAATGTTGTAAGCTTATTTTAAGACAATTGAACACATAACTAGACATTTCTTTATTGTTTTAAGAAACTTTATTAAGCAAAATGATCTCACTATATTGTAGGCTTGGGCGGTATAACGGTATTTTGTTATACCGCGGTATTTAAATATGGTGACGGTATCTAAAAATTATGACGTATTAATCACGTGAGGTAATGCAGCAAATTTGAAAAAGACGTCTATTAAAACCTGGACTTAAACGTGCTTCACACGTCAGCAAAACACGGCGCCAGTTTCACAGAAACACACACACACACACACACACACACACACACACACACACACACTTGATACTTTATTTCAAAACTAAACAAGTAATTGTTTATTTCGGTCTCTGGTAAAGTTATTGTTACGTGCGTCAGGGTAGCGAGGCTGCTTCCCCTTTCCCCACATGGTTATCTCCCTTCGAGCTGTGGATTGGCTGTTCCCCTTTTACGTGGCATCCAATGGCTGTGTGCACTTTGGACTAATCTGGGATAGGGCGTGGCTTTGGTTTGGCCGTGCAGCAGAGAGTGCGAGGAGGTCAGAGTTGCCAGGTTTGCTGGTTTCACGCTAAATTTGGTTTGTTTGAAAATCCTGTCCAGCTCGCGTTTTTTGGGCTACTTTTAAAAATTACCGCGGCCACCAAAAAACAACAGAAAAGTGGGTGTTGTCTAGGATATTACATCAACACGGCGTGCAAACGCGTATAAGTCGACACTAAGGAAGTTTGAACACAACAATAACGAGAGAGAGAGAGAAGAGAAAACAGTCACTAGCTAATATGCCAGGTAAATGGGGAAATACAGGTGCTGTTGCAAGGACTGGGAAAAAGAAAAAAGGTTTGATGGACTGATAATAAATCCCTTATAAACAAAATACTAAGTGGTACACTCATAGTTGTTTTGCCATTTGCTTCAAACATGTGACGGACATTATGGGCTAGTTTAAGCTTCTGAAGGGTGGGTTTTAGACTGACTTTGGGCTGGATATTTTTGTTGGACCTGGCAACCCTGGAGGAGGCGAAGAGCAAAACGGAGCACACGGAAAGGACAGACACGCACACAGAGCACCAGCAGGTGCACGCGCATTTGTTTAGCTCTCTCTTCTCCACGCCACTACCAGAGACACTCTTGTTTTGCCACACTACTGAGAAGACTCTGTTTGAGACACTACAAAGACTGGTAACGTTCAGAACCGTGTTGCCACACAATAACTGTGAAATAGTCTGCTTGAGAAAGGCTCTTAGCTTAGCCAGGCTAAGGACTGGGGGACAAAGCTGCAGCAGCCGCCACCGATAATACCGCATACCGCGGTATTTTCTCAAGCTCATACCACGGTATGAAAAACACTAATACCGCCCAACCCTACTATATTGGCAGATAATTTTGCTTGTTTGAAGTATTTGTGTCTTCTGCCAATATAGTGAGGTCATTTTATTTAATGAAATTGCTTAAAATGTAAAACTTTTATTTTACTTAAAACTCTATAAACTATTATACAACATTCACAAAATGAAACATATTAGACATTTAGACTAGATTTACGAATATTTCATTTGCTAATTTTTTTAGTGTAGTACAAACCGGATTCCAAAAAAGTTGGGACGCTAAACAAATTGTGAATAGAAACTGAATGCAATGATGTGGAGATGGCAAATGTCAATATTTTATTCGTAATAGAACATAGACGACAGATCAAAAGTTTAATCTGAGTAAATGTA
>BRDA01030761.1:0-25045 GCA_036984385.1 Crenuchus spilurus | reverse complement strand
AGATCACTGAGATCCTCGAATCAGCTCTTACTGGTCCCTCCTAAAACGAAACTTAAAACAAAAGGTGACAGAGCCTTTGTGGCAGCGGGCCCTAGGCTCTGGAATAACCTGCCTTGGCACATTCGATCTGCTGGCTCACTTGAGGTTTTTAAATCTTCCTTAAAAACACACTTTTTCTCCCTAGCTTTTAATCATATTTGAGTAGACTCTTGGCTGATAACTTTGATTTGTTTTATATCTTTTAATGTAATTCACCGGAATTTGTTTTATTGTACTGTGTTTTGTATCTATTGATGTATTTGCTTGGAACAGTGGCATTATTTGAGTCACTTTTATTTCTTGTCTTGTACAGCACTTTGGTCAACCTCGGTTGTTTGGAAATGTGCTCTATAAATAAAATTTGAGTTGAGTTGAGTTGAGTAATAACAAAACACAAAACTCAACAGCGACAGTGGCAAGACTCCCTCAGAGCTGGAGGATTCAGATTCACAGGGACCCATCCTCCTCTGATCAACTACTTATAGGTTCTTGATAGACATGGTAACAGCAGTGAAACAGGAATGGTAGTAACAATGCTAATATTAATGATAACAGTAATTGGAGTATATATAAACTTCAGTGGGGTCAGTAGTGTAGAACATCTGGAGAAGGTCATAGTAGATGCTTGGTGAGCAGCTGGTCTGTGGTAGGCATGTAGAGATCTCAGCAGTCAGAAGTATCAGTAGTAAATCCTCAATCAGGGTTGGGACAGACTGGTGGGCAGTCACTCAGAGATTGAATGAGTTCTGTTTGGGTTTATAGGGTACAAGGAATATGAAGCTTATCAGAGTGTAGTTAACCCTTTGGAGTCTGCGGAAATGTCTGCAGGAATAAAAACAAAATTCAGCATTAATGCTTGTATAGCTCTGTGAGATTTTATCCTAGAAACAATACTGACCATACTCTGGAAACCTTAAAGGGTCTACTTTTCATATCTATATAGCTTGCTTCAAAAGATGTTTAGATTTATGTGAGAGGAGCGTAAAAAAGCAGAGACACATCTGTGAGAATTTCCCACAAAAAGACGTGCTCTTTCATTCATAAGATAATGAAATGGTAATTTCGGACATACCATTGGTGGATTGCATTGACTGTGGAATGTGTGGAATCTGAACCAACAAAGAACCAACAAAGACATCTCACCTGAGGTGATCCTGAACAAAAGACTCACCTCACACTCATCTCATAAATATTCAATCTAGGAACCACTGAATGAGTCAAACACATCAACTCATTTCTTAAGCTTTTAAAATAAAACCACATACAATTTCTAAAAATTGTAATGAACAGTGTGTAGCCAACACCTCTGTTTATTCAGTTCTGAGCTCAAAAGTCTTGGGTAGAAATGTTTAGGGAGTTTTTATTCACAATATATCAGCACATCTGAAAAAAGGTTTTTGGGAAGTCTAAGTTTAGAGCAGATTTAATCAAAATATAGATTAATGACACACTTACTGTTTTGACTTTGTTGTTGCTGAGTTTGTGCTAAACAAAAGCCTGTGTACACTTTGGGGGAAAAAAATTTAGAAGTAAGATATTTGTAAAAAAAAAAAAAAAAAAAGTCAAGGCATGTGAGACAACAAAGTTTCTAAAATACCCTCAGACTCCAGAGTGTTAAAGACTACAACAGCCTACCTAACAGGAGAGCACCATTAGGTAACACAGACATGGGAGCTTCCTGAGACACTGATGCATTAATAGGGCTATAACAGGTGTTTTGGTTGTTTGAGATCAGATGGCTAAAACATCTATTATGAAGAAAAACTGGAACTATGCAAGTCATGTCCTCATTATTGCATATGTTTCTGGACTGTGGGAGTAGTCTTTTCCATGACCTTTGTTAACAGAAACAAGGCAGTGAAATAACAACAAACATTCCCATTTGGACATTTGCACCATTTTCCAAACGTCCGCTCCTGTCCTGGCCTGGTGCAGAAAGTGATTAACTTGAGCTCGTGCATTAATTTGTTTTCGAGATGAATTTTAATCTCTTGCTCAAATATTTACAGTGTTGCGCCCTTGTGTCGGCCCAGCCTCAGAGAGGTACCATTGGGGTCAACAAACACCATCAAAGTCATGATCGTCATCGCGGCGTCACTGCGGCAATGGCTGAAGATTATAATCCTAATGCCTGTTTATCAGATACTCGATTGACATGAGACGGTGCTGCTTTGTGTTTTGTTAGCTTAAATGTAGATGAGGGATTAGGCCGTCTCTGGGCATGGAGGGAGGGGTGAGAGACAGACAGAGACACACAGAGAGAAAGAGAGGAATGAGGCATATATATGTGTATGTGTTTCAAATGCGCCCTTTGCTTCAGGGTTGAGATTTTTTTGTTGTCGTTGTTGTTGTGTATGCAAAGAAACTCTCACATGGGGGGGGGTGTCTTTGTCTATGCATGTGAGTGTAGGCACACTATGAAATGTTTACAGATGTAAGAGTAATCAGGGCCTGGTAGGGCTTCCCCAGGGCAGGCTCGAGTGAGCAGAGCTAACCTATTTTCTTTGGCAAGGTTGGAGAGTCACAAAGAGCCTTTTTTTCTCCATCTCTATCTCACTCACTCGCTTTCTTTGTATCTCTCTCTCTTGTCTGTCTGTTGTTGTAATATGCTGCAATAGTAGATAGATGTGTCTGGTTGGAGGGTGTGTGCATGTTAAATTTGGGTCAGTGGAAGACACACTGACCTATCCAAAGGCACTGTCCGTTCTCCTTCAACTTTGATAAACACCTTTGGCTGAAATAATGGCTCCATTTGCATACACTGACTCTGAGATCTGGCCAGTAAACACAAAGGTCTTTTTGTACAGAGCAGCACAAAGACGGTAACAGTGAACTTTTCCAACGGTGACCATTCTGGACTCAAATATACACAGTCATATCAACCTATCATGACCTACCTAATAGTGGGCTCTTGAGACCTTGGCTCTGAGACATTCCTCAATGCTCCTATGTTCATTATAGATGTTAAATGGTACTCTGTACCAATTGCCAGTCGTTCCTCTCTGGCATCAATGGCCTGTGGTTGACCACTGTTATGTCAATGTACAAGAAGTCCATTCTCATACAGCGGCTCTAGAACATCCCACAAAGTTAATGGTTTCTGAGATGCTGCCTCCACCATGCTTCACATGTTTTTATCATGTCCTTTCACATCAGTCCAATCATGTCCTTTGTCTGATTTTACACTCTGCCATAGCTGACTACTGTATTCATTCCAAACCGAGGTGGTCATAATATTCTATAATAAGACTGTATAGAGGCTTGTTGTAACCTATCATAGACAGTGTTTTCACAATGTAATCACATTTGTAGGGTTTCTTCAAGTCTTAGCAACAGTATTGGTGTTTATATATCAACTCAAAGAAGTCCCAAGCAAGCTTGTTGACTTGTTGTCCACATGTCTGCATATTTTAGAAAATGTCCCAGCAGGCAAGATGATGTTGTGACAATGTTCTGACAACGTTGTTTACATTCTTGCAGCATTGATACAACATTGTGAAGAGGTTCTGTGCCTGCTGGGGTACTTTCTTATATTTTTTTCCTCAGTCAAATGCTATCATAAGTGTATATTTTACACAAAGAAGCACACAGATATTAGTGTTAAATGCTGTCAAGTTGATTCTGGATGACCATATAGAAGGTGTTTCTCAAGAACATCCTGCCTTATGTTTAGGTCTTCAGGTTTCTTCATGGCTTCCTGTGATTGTATCCATCCATCTTGTTGCTGGTGCTCTTCCTCTTTTAGCTTCAGCTGTTCCAGCATCAGTGTCTTCTCAAATGTTCTAGGTTCTTCTCATAATGTGTCCAAAATACAAGATTTTTAGTTTGGAAATCTGGGCTTCTAGTCAAAGTTGACCTTTGATTTGGTCCATTTATTTGTCTAAAACAGTGTTAATTTTGTTAACGATAATTATAACGAAAAATATTCGTTGACGGCCATTTTTTCATGATGAAAACAAGACGAGAATTAAATAAAAACTAATATTTTCAAACGAAAACTATGTATAAAAGTATTAGACTTGTCGTCAACGAATAAAAACGAAACAAAAATGTCACAGAAGGACAAAAAGAATGTTTTTGTCCAGTAATCTGCTTTTTAAAAATAACCCTGCAATCTCCCCAGTCACACTGGTGCAGTTTAACAACACAACGTGCTGACGTCACAGCCGCAGCTTGGACGGAAATGAAGAAGCGATTCATGGAGTAATTTCACTTTTGCTGCCACACAAAACAAAACAGAGTGCAAAGTTTGTGGATTTAAAATAACTGGGAAAAACACTACGAAACTCAAGAGGTCCTCAGTTCTCACCACCGCGAGCTTTACAAAAAGGTAAGCTAACGTAGCTAATGTAGCTAGCTAGCTAGATGTTAACTAGTTAGCTAACGGTGATGAATATGTATATCTGATATGTTTCATTTTTCATTTTTTTATGTTTCAGTGTATGTTTCAGGGGAAATGTGCAATCCGTTATCATTATTTTAGGTGTTTAGGTTAAATAGATCACAAACACATCTAACTGGAGCCGTAAGATACACACACAGCCTCTGTTTCATTTTAAATACAGTCATATAACGAAACGAAGAGGAAAGACATGTAAGCCGTGATAGTCCACATTAAGTGCAAGTTAATGTTAGCCAACAGGAACCAGTAAAAGAAATGAGTAAAGGGCAGCACACCGGAGAAACCCAACTCTTTCCCTCTTAATCTATCCTTTATTGTTTGTGACAGAAAGCTCAGAGGGCAGACTTCTCTCCTGTGTCTGTTTGTTATACTGGATATTTACGCAGATATAAATAATTTCTGGTTTTTAAGAGGCTGTGAAGGGATTGCTGTTAATGTGTGTGTTTAGTCATGTTGATACCAAATTGTATTCACATACTACATTTTGTCATGTAAAAGTTAAATAAACGCAAAGTGTTTTAGAAAAAGAAAAATGGGCCAACTTTTAAAATAACAGTAAGCAGTCTAAAATAGCTCTAATTTAAAATAGTATAACTAAAAAATATAACTAAAATTAGATTAAATATTTTAAACTTTTAATTGACTAAAACTAAACTAAAATGTTTTCAGTTTTCGTCAACAAAAACTAGACTAAAACTAACAATAACTACATGACAAAAATTTGACTAAAACTAATATACATTTAAGTCAGAAGACTAAGACTAAAACTAAATCAAAATCACCTGTCAAAATTAACACTGGTCTAAAAGTCTTCTACAACACTACAGTTCAAATGCATCAGCTTTCTTCATGTCCTGCTGTTTTATTGTCTGACTTTCACATCCATAAAACTGATAATAAACATGATTTGAAGCTGCTTCTTTAATCCTCCCAAAGCTTCACAACTGTGTGTTTAAAAAAGCGATGAGTACCATTGTTAAGTGACATTATTGAAATAATTAGATGGTCAGACTTCTTGGTTGGAGAGCAGTTTTTTTTTTTATTTACCACAAAACGGCCTTTGTGATTTGTTCTGTGGGATCATGTGAAGCCTTTAGCATGCGTTCGCTTTCAAACGCTGCTCTCAGAGAGACCCAATCTTTAGGAGAGCTGTGGTATCACACCTCCATTCAGGCTGGAGTATTTCTCCTCCTGCTCTCGAGTGCGTCCACAGCGATTACATGGCGAGCATTGCGCCGGCTGTCCTTTTGTTTAAACAGCGTCCACTAGACTCCTCTGCTCTCGTCCTCCCCTCTCCTCCCTCTCTCGTCCCTCTGTTTTTCTCCACTTCATCGCGCCATCCTCCATTCTTTTGGAATCATTAACGGTAACCCATCAGGCCACTTCTCTTGCTCTAAGTGGTCAGTCTATTAGGAATATAATTAGCATACCGCCTCCAGACAGCCTGGCTTCTGTCAGATGAGAGACTTTATGTAATGTTGGAAAAATACATACTGTATACGAATAATCTTACTGGTGTACCACATATACATTTGTTTGCATCCAATTTATGGTTTGCATAAAATTCAAGTAACACCACCTACATCTGTTACAAAACTAGAGACTGGTAGTAAAGGCTTCTGGATGCAGCTTAAAGGCCGCATAACTAAAGTGCAAGGCAAAGCAACTAAACTCCAATTGCTCTCCAGGCGCCAGAGATAGGTGTGAGCGAGTGCTCTGAGCCCCTAGAGCGAGTGCACACTAGTCATCAATTTTGATCTACGGTTTGGTTCAGGCCTCAATTTTGATGAGTGGTGTGGTTCAGACCTTGTTTTTGTCATTGCAATGTTTGGTTCAGACCTCAATTTAGATTTTTGATGTTCGGTGGGTTCAGAACTCGATTTTCAATTTTAAGGATCGATTCAGGCTTTGTTATTGATCCACAATTCAGTTCATATCTCTTTTTAGTAATAATTACTGTATATATGTATCTCCTCTATCTGGTGGAGATTAAACAGGTGAAGTAAAGCTTCTAAACTCTTTTAAACTCACCATCAACAACTTGTGAACTAAACACAGTGACACTGTCCTTCCTCAACTTTCTACCATAGAAGACTGAGTATCTAGAGCAGCAGCATTTGTGGACTTTATTATAGTCTAGAAAATAAATAAATAAATAAATAAATAATAATAATAGGGCCCTTCTGAAATAAAAGTAAAGATTGTCATGGAAAATCCTGGGTGATCCCAAACTTATGATAATATATTATTATTATTATTATTATTATTATTATTATTATTATTATTATTATTATATATATAAAATTTTTACCTGAACTCATAACTGCATACCTGCTTTTACTGCATACAGTCTTGATTGGACCAAAGCAGTCATGTGACAAACACAATTGTAAAATGATTAAATATTGTGAGTGTGTTCTTTGCCTTAACTTTAAATAACTACTTCACTACTTAAAACTACTTTGTAAGATTAGCATTGAGAGCTCAGCAGGCTCCTCCAGCATCAGTGGCAGCAGGATGTGATGGGTGGGACGGGAGTATTGAGGTATCTTCCATAATGATACGAGCATCTACAATCTTGGTTATATTCTTGTTTCACTTCTAGATGCAGTGTCAGAAACCCCATCAACACAATGTGAGTCAATGTAGTGGTGGTTTAGGTAGTCTACATAAGCTTCCATAACCAGTTAGTTACATTAGCCTCAGAGCTCAGAGCTATTTCAGTAGACCAAACATTTATAGGCTGATTGACTATGTTTGGAGATAAAATGTAATTTTTATCCCAATGATGCCTTTATATGCTGTAGATATGTCAGTAAATGGTGCTTTATGAAGTAAACCCTTCCCTTGTTTTAGTGAGTGGTGTGCTTGGAGTGGACAGATGAAGGGTAGAGCAGAATGTTTTAGTGTTTGAGTGTGAACTGTTGTAATTATTTTCACTGTTCATTGCCCTGGAAACAACACACACACACACACACACACACACACACACACACACACACACACACACTGTGAGGAAAAACAGGGGTGACTTCACACAGGCTGGCACAACCAAACTCACCTGGCTGAGAGAGATAGAGACAGAAAGAGTGAGAGAGAGAATTTTAGGAGGGGTGAGGTCACACACCGGGCTTAGTGGCCTGGAGTGAGGTTAGCCAAAGGAGAAACAGGCAAGGACAGTCTCTATCTCTCTCTCTCTCCCTCCCATCTGAAAGGTTCTAAAAAGTGGTTCCTCTATACTGTATATATATATACAGGGGTTAGACAATGAAACTGAAACACCTGTCATTTTAGTGTGGGAGGTTTCATGGCTAAATTGTAATGCACACAACATTATGGTGACATACCAGAGTTCAAAAGAGGACAAATTGTTGGTTCATGTCTTGCTGGCGCATCTGTGACCAAGACAGCAAGTCTTTGTGTCTAAATATTATTGAGCCACTTTGGGGTGTTTTGGAGGAGTGAGTCAGGAAACGTTTTCCTACACCAGCATCACATAGTGACCTGGCCACTATCCTGCAAGAAGAATGGCTTAAAATCCCTCTGACCACTGTGCAGGACTTGTATATGTCATTCCCAAGACGAACTGATGCTGTATTGGCCGCAAAAGGAGGCCCTACACCTACTAATAAATTATTGTGGTCTAAAACCAGGTGTTTCAGTTTCATTGTCTAACCCCTGTATATGTACAGTACACAGTAAATCTGCCAGTGTTAAATCAACACTATTAGAGTTAAATTAACACTGAGGGTGTCAAAATGTAACACTCTCAGTGTTAATTTAACTCTAATAGTGTTGATTTAACACTAGCATATTTACTGTGTATATCACAAAAGTGAGTACACCCCACACATTTCTGCACATATTTAAGTATATCTTTTCCTGGGACAATATTGAATTATTTTGAGGGAAGAATAAATTTACACTGTAATATAAGCTGCACACAGACTACTTTTTATTGTGTCAAAGTATCATTTTGTCAGTGTTGTCCCATGAAAAGATATACTTAAATATCTGTAGAAATGTAAGGGGTGTACTCATTTTTGTGATACACTATATATATAAATAGATATGAGCCATATTATTATTACATATACTTTGTATTTTTTTACTTAAAGTTTGACTTAAACTTTGACATTTTCATACAGTATATAAACAAACCTCTCTGTTTGTGTGTTTTTCCAGAGGCGTGTGTGTGAGTATTAGAAAGCTGGAAAATGTCTGGGTGTGAGTGTTTGATAACATAGATATGACTTGTTTTTGTCAGACCCCCTCACAGAAATCCCAGCATGCTTCTGTTTTTAATAACTGGCATCAGATGAGCAGGTGCTTCTCAGTATTTTTTTTAATGCTTCACCACAGCCGTCAAAACAAACACAGCTATAGAAATCAGTCTCACATAAGCATCCTAGTGCAGACACCATGCATAACACAGATGAGCCACAACATTAAGACCATCACAGATAAAATGAGTGGAATCAATTTACACTTAATAATATTGCTTGTGTGTCTGATATACATTATATTATACAGTAAGAGAACAGTTGGGAGAAGTGGTCAGTGTGAAGACTTGAGTAATGTTGATAAGAGCCTCAAATACCATGACACTCTTTCAGATTTCTTGTATAGTCCATCAGAGACCACAGGACAACTTTTGATGTCTTGTAGAGTCCATCAGAGCTATAGGACACTGTCAGAGGTCTTGTTGAGTCCATTAGGTAGCACAATACACCTTCTGAGGTATTGTAGAGTGCATGAGAAACCACAGAACAACTTTGGTGGTCTTGTAGAATCCATGAGAGCTACAGGACAATTTTATAGGTCTCGTTGAGTCCATCAGGACACCTTCTGAGCTTTTTTAAAGTAGGGTGACCAGACGTCCTCTTTTAACCAGACATGTCCTCTTTTTGAAGCTTAAAAAACGGCTGGAATTTCTCAAACATTTTACTCAAGAAGCATTTTGTTCACAAACTAGTTCAAATTTAATAACTAGTCTCATCCTCCCCCTATTCTGTTTGGTTTGCTTGAGTGAGATGTTACGCTATATTACATGTACTTGGGCAAGCATTAGGACCCAAGCAGAAATCCAAGGCGATTTCCCTTTAGGCCACCTACAAGATCACCGATTGGCTCTGCCGTTTCTTGCTAACATGTGATTGGCCATCGCCGCTGTCACTCCCTCAGACAGCGTCCGTTTTCACCTGTAAGTTGTTTACATGTTGCGCGTTTGTTCTGTTTGTGTCACGTCAGCTAGACATATTTTACTATCAGAGGTTTAATAATAAAATTCATAAACATTAACATCAGAATCTGTGTGCATGTCTACCAGTCTGTGATAAGCCATCTATTTACATGCCTCTCAGTTGAACTATTATCAAAATAATTAAGAATTTCTGCTTATTTTTGCTAAAAAATGAAGTATAATTATGTGTAAATTGATGTTTATTGATAATTTTATGCTACATGCTTTTAACAGTTTATTATTTGTAATAATATGTAATAATGTGTTAATATTAAATTTTATAATTTTATTATTCATAATAAATCTCATAGTTATTAATATATTAATTTATTATTAATAGTAACTAGTAATTGTTACAAAAACATAAATCATAATTTGTCAATATTTACGAATAATTAATAATAATAATGCAATTTATGTTCCAGAAAAAAAACAAAAACAAACCCTGCTGAGGTGTCCTCTTTTTCGTCATCTCGGATCTGGTCACCCTATTTTACAGTCCATGCCTTGATAAGTCAAAGTTGTTTTGGCAGCACAAAGAAGAATATAGAATATATTAAGCCTCTAAGGTTTAGGTTTATGCCTATTGTCATATTGGTCATAATGTTATGTGTGGGAAGTATGTGTGTGTATATAATGTTATAGTGGCTTATGTGTCTTTTTTTTTTCTTTCTTTACTATGGAAAGACATTTTTTGTAGGCTACATGAAACGCTCAAATCAATTAATGGAATAGCCTCCATAGATGTTACTTTTAGGTACAGTTAGCTTTGTATTGACTGAGGAATACCACTGACAATCACACATATCCTGAATTGTCCAGTTCTTAAGGATCACAGACAGAGAAGCATTGCATTAAGTTTTCACAATAATTACAACGATTTGAGGCATTCATATCAAACTACAACTATGAGACCCAATTATACATATGAATATTGTTGCCTACTTTATGGTAAATGTTTCTACAAAATATCTGGAATATGAATGCTGATGACCATGTACACATTATTTTTCATTTGAAGCTGGAGATAATTAAGCAAAGTCTTTGAATTTACAAAAAATATATTTTGAGTATTTTTGCCTTAAACATCTCACTTCTGATACCACTTCTGATAGCAATTGTGTGGAATTTGCTGTGTTAAGCCCTTGGCACATGATAAACACAGCTACTGTTGTGTTTGGGTCTGCTTTCCCTCTGTGTATTGCTGAGTTGACAGCAGGCTGAGCTGTAGTACCTGTAATGACCAGTAGGCTGTGCTGTTTGAGGGACTAGTATCGTAAAGCCCATAGATCAGCACAGGATGAACTGGACCTGGAGAGCTGTGATGGAGAGAGACTGAAGTGATTTCAGGGAAGATGGTGTAGATTAGCAGTGAAGTGGGGTACAATGGTTGAAGTGTGTGGTTAGAACGGAGGTGTGTGGTATCAAAACAATCCAAAGAATTATAATATGAATGAAAAAAGAGTAGTTTGATGTGTTAATCTGGACTGTGATTTAATGCAGCATGAGAGATGAGAGAGAATAGAATGAGAGAAAGGTGTGTGTGTGTTTGTGAGAGAGAGAGAGAGATGTGTTTGGTGCTGTTGGGGAAATGCAGTATTGGCTGTGTTGACTTGTGTATGTCGATGGCATTGATCATACAACATACCTAAAGGCACTGAAATACACACACACACACACACGCGCGCACACACACACACACACACACATACACACTTTTGTTTCCATACCCCAGAAACAGGATGTAGGTCATGTATACTGTATGTCCCATATGTTTATATATACATATAATTTATATGTGATAATATTAGAACATTTATATATATATATATACACAGTGGTTAAAGTGGGATTTGGCAGGTGGGGGAACTCTCAAATTTTGTGTCGGCGCAACATCGTAACGAAAAGTATCACACTACTTTTCTTGGCAGTGGTGGTTTTATTTTGGTCCATCTACACTAATATGGCAATACGCAAACTTCGAGGAACACCACAATATGGAACACAACCTTGCTTTTCACAATCTCAATTCAAAAATAAAAAATGGGAAGTCCAAAACTGACTTATATGTTTAACATCCCAAAATTGATGCCGACAAAAATTATGACCAAAAAATCACAACCTCTGTATCACAAAACATAACAATAACAACAATCAAACAATTTTTTGGCCCAACCAGAGAAATAAACATTAATGCTGACACATTTGTGATTCCTAGTTGGGCTCTGAGAGGGGTAATAGTTTGGTTCATTTTGCTGAACCCCCTTTCACAGTCAGCAGTGCTGACTGCCAGTGATTTCACAGCTTGCTGAAGCTTCAGCAGCCCACCAGTCACAGGAGCTTCTGGCTGATCTTTAAGATCTCTGTAGCCCTGTCTTCACTCCAGAGAAACGAATATCAAAGAAGCTACAGAGCTGTCTCCACTCATCCATCTTTAAAGAACGAAGTTATGAAGAAAATAACATTAGCCTACCAACCCTTTTTTCCAATTAGGAAACAAGTAGCAATTGGACAGTTAGCTATTCATCTAGTCTTGTTTCTTTAAGTTGTGCTTGTTTACATTTTAGAATTTTGACATTACTTCACCTTCAACTTTTAATTCCACTCCAACACAGGGGCGTCACTAGACTTAAGACTGTACTGGGGTACAGCTGGTGCACAGATAATGTATGCGAAAAAAAGATTTCTGCTCTTATTTACATTTAAGAAAGCATAAATAGTGCTTTAAACTAAACAATCAGATCAGATTATGTTGTTGACTGGATCTTTGATTAATCACCAGAATGAACTGATGCATTTGGCCAACTTGTGAACTTTACTCTAGACTTGTAAACCACTACTGGTACAAGCAAAAAGATATTTTTAGTCATTTTTCTGGAGACAAGAGTATTTTAGCCAATTATAAAGGCAAAATGACTGACAAGACAGTCCATATTACTGTGCATTTTTCCTGTGAAATAAATTTGAATGGTTTAAAAATTTGGGTCACGACTTGATGATTAAGGACAAATGTACCCACATTTACAAACATGAAGGTGCACCATTTGAGTTTGAACCACTGCAGTATTCCTGGGCGAACTAGTCAACACAAGCTCTCTCATATTCATCATTGACGCAGAAGTCCCAACCAGCATGATACCACCGTTAACGCCAACTCACTGGATATTCCTGTCACCACTTTGGGTTTCCCATCCTTACTACTTTAGCCGTTTCTAACAAAAGTCACTGTCTGTACTGCTAATGTTAATTCGGCTGTTTTGCTACAAGGAATAACCTTAGCTAATGTAGCGTTAACGTCATAGACACAGGTTGAGATAGCCTAGCCAGGGGCTTACCTTTCTCATTTCTCCTTGCTGCTTTATCCCTGCTGAGCAAAAAACTTTCTGATATCATCTACAGGAGTAATAATGTTTAACTCAATCAAGATAAAAATAATATATATTATATAAGTATTCAGCAAGTTATGGGCTAACATGTTACCTTTAGTCACGTATCTCTCTCTCTCTCTCTCTCTCTCTCTCTCTCTCTCTCTCTACATGTGAATAAATTATCATTAAGTAGCCATGTGGGTATTGTGTCGAGTGAACAGAATTGCAATGAATTACTATATTAAGTAGCTATGTGCACATTTTGTAGTGTATTCTACATATACCTAAAACTCTGAAGTGATTTTTTTACTGGTGAAATTTATACTGGGGTACTGCAGATCAATGCCCTAGTAAAATATGTCTGGCGACGCCCCTGCAACATCAACTCACTTTGTTCTAAATGCGTGAAACACCGGCGGCATCAGCTCAGGAGAACGAGCACTGGAAATGGTTGCCTAGCACTGCACAAACCTGCCGCTAGGGACGTCTAGATTTCTAGGCTAAGTGACTGGTTGAAGACAGGCCAATAGCGTCTAGGAGGAGATACTATTAGTTTTGGGTGAGGAGATATTAGTTTTGATTTGATAAACAACACAATGAAGAGGGAGGAGAAGAGCCAGACTGTACACCATAGACTGTAGCCTATATACAAACTGCACGTGCCATGTTTAACAGCATCGCGCGATCGTTGATATGAATATGAATAATTTATTAATTTATCTGAGGTGCCGGACCGTTCCGGCCCACTTTAACCCCTGTGTGTGTGTATATATATATATATATATATATATATATATATATATATAAACTAATATGTGCTATACCATATATATTCATGAATATAATAATAATAATAATAATAATATAATATATGTGTATGTATGTACTGTGTATGCAATAATAATGTATATATGTATGTCATATATGTATTACCTATATGAGTCCCATATATGTTTAATATCTATAGGCCATAATAATACTTTTCATGTAAAATATGTACAAAACAATTTTTTTCAGGGTCATCCCTGAATACACTCACACCCACAGATACATATTTACACTCTCATTCTCTTACACACACAGACACATGCACACACACACACACACACACACACACACACACACACATACTTCCCATGTGCTCTTACTGATACAAACAATGAGACGACGACTGACTGACCCATAATTCCCACGATCGCAAACGGTATCCCCCTAGTGTGTGTGTGTGTGTGTGTGTGTGTGTGTGTGTGTGTGTGTGTGTGTGAGATTAACTTACTCTGGCAGTGTTCAGAGTGCAGTCAGAGAGCGATAGAGGGACATGTGTGTGTGTGATGACCTTGGTCACTGCTGAGGGGACCCAGTTTTTCTTGCCAAATCAATCAATACGCTAAACAGGCTATAGAGGGCATGGGAAGCCAAACTCAAACACTGATCGGCTATCTGCCTCTCTCTCTCTCTCTCTCTCTCTCTCTCTCTCTCTCTAACACACACACACACACACACACACTCTCTCTCTCTCTCTTTCTCTCTCTCTCTCTCACACACACAAACACACACACACACACACACTACTGCGCAAATATTGGACCAGCGTATTTTTCACGGTGACTTGCATTTGGTAGAAAAAAGAGCTTTAAAAGCTTACAGAGATAGAAAAGAGAGAGAGAGAGAGAGAGGTGGGGTGGGTGGGTAATAGAGATTGGGGTAAGACAGACAGAAAGAGATAGAAAACAGAGAAAGAGAAACAAAGAAAAAAGGAAACAGATTATAGAAAGAGAAAGTTTGAGTGGGAAAGAAAGAGATGGAGAGGACTGAGAGAGAGGGAGAGAGTGTTGACAGTGAAAGAAAGAGAAAAAGGAAGAGAAAGAGAGAGTGGGGGACAGTGGGACAAATAAAGAGACAGTTGGGGACAGAGAGAGAAAGAGATAAAAGGAGAACCTGAGAGACAGACAGAGAAAGAGAGGGGGGGGGGTGTTTGTGTGTGTGTGTGTGTGTGAGAGAGAGAGAGAGAGAGAGAGAGAGAGAGAGAGAGAGAGAAACGAGAGGGAGAGAGTGTCTGGGGGGACAGTGTGTGTGTGTGTGTGTGTGTGTGTCTCACTAAGAAATTCCAACATGAACATACAGATCTTTCTCCTTAAACAGGACTGTTTTAATGTAAATATTTACTAATGTGAGTGAAGAGGTTCATTACTGAACTTTGCCTTCAGAGTTTCAACAAAACTGTCTGTGTGACTGTCAAAACAACATTATATTTGTCAATTTTTAACTAAATTTGGAATCTCCTGGGACAGTAAATCTTGTAATATATATATATTGTGTGCAACACGCTTGGACGTCTGGTTATTCTCCTTGCTTTATTGATGCTCTTCATATAAATATATGAAGCCTTCTTTTACAGAGAACAAACACAATATACATATTTACTGAATTTATCATAAAACAAGGCTGTAAAGGTTGTCAGAATCTAGAGTAATGCTGATACCTAGACAGAAAGTACAATATGCAGAATAATTCAAGATTTAGATAGAAAATATAGTACATAGAACAGCTGAAGTGCAAACATACTACAGGTGTGTGAAATGCATTAAATCAGGTCAGGATTGGCACCCTATCCTGAGCTTAGGTACAATAGTGTAATGCCCTGCCTTGTGCTCGGTGAAGGGGTAGGAGCCTCACCACGACCCTGATCAGGATTAAACAGAAGATGATGGATGGATGGATGGTTTTTAGTCAACATTTAACAAAGAGGGGCTCAGAAATCCCACGGAAGTTCAGTCCACCATCTGGATGCCAGGACGGAGAAAGATGCTAGCTTTGGTGGATGGTGGAGCAAGCCAAGCCATACTTGAAGCCTGAAGGTCTTGAATGAGTTTTGATTATTGACAACAGGTAGGACAGGGCTGGTCCATTTTGGGCTTTGTTGATGAGCATCAGTGTTGATGAGTGCAGCTACAGGAACCCAATGAAGGGATGTGGATTGGCAGGGTGAGTGAACTTAGGAAGGTTGAAGACTAGCCATTCTGGGTTCTGGATTGGTTTCAAAGGTCTGATGGCATGAATGGAAGAACACATCTGCAGTAGTGAAGTATGGAGGTGACCAGAGACTGGACCAGAACCTGAGTGTCCTCTCTAGAGAGAAAGAGCTGGATTCTCTGTTCTCTGAAGAGGAGAATCCTGCAGAATGGACAATCACAGCTGATACTGTACTAAAGTTAAAATGTGTTGTCATTAGTAAAATCTTTGGGAATCTGAGTGTTGAGCATTTCCAGTAGTGTAGGGGTTCTCAGTCAGAGAACCACAAAGGTATATCAGGAAATGTGGATCTCAAAGTCTGTTTGGAATGCAGATTTGACACCTGTGCATTTTGGGAATTTGACTGTTTCCCAAATATGGAGGGAAGGCGAGTGGAACAATAGTGGCCCAGCACTAATGCCAGCTGTGCCGCTATCAATAATAAATGAATGACACATGCCAAGTTGTGTGTGGGGTAGACATAGGGACAGCGATCTACACACATACTCACAACACAACACAAAAAACGACGCCTTCTTCTGCCAAGTGGCTGTGGCATCGCAATCAATTTTAATCAAAGATACAGAAAAAAAGCCCACAAAAGAAGAAACAGAGTGAGTGAAAAAGGGTCTTGATGATGAAAGAGAGGAGATTAAAGCGTATACATGAGCAGATAAAAGACAACAATTCAATCAGCCCGACCTTATGACTAACCCATTAATATGCAAGAATTTTGCAGAACCAGAACGTTTTAAGCCAGTTACTTTGTCCTGACATTTTTTCCTCTCTGCATAGATTCAGGACAAAATATGGTCTTTTAATAGATGGAATTAATTGAATGATCAGTAGAACCAGTAGTGGTTCTTTCAGATACATAATAGAAGAACCACTTTGGTTCCCCATAGAGGGATGGGTGAACGTGAGGTACAGTTAAAAGATATATAACCTTAAGGTACAAAACTAAATTTATGGTTCTTCCTGGAACCTGTGGTGGGTTTCTTATCTGTTTAGAAGCTTCTTTACATTCACACGTGTAAAGAACCATTGACTGGAAAGGTTTTAGTGCAGTAGACAGAAAAATGTCTTCTGTTGTGCTTGTTTTGGCCAGCAGAGGGTGCTGTCTGCTGCTATCTGCTAACCACTTCTACTACATGCTCACCTAGTTTTAGGTTTCTAAGTTTCACCAAAACATCTAAATACTTGAAACTGCCCCAGTTTTTCTTCAGAGATTAAAATGCTTTGGTACTTTAAAGATTTTTTACCTGGAAATGTCCCTGGTTTTCATTTTAGAAATCTGGTTTATCTTATGTCAGCTGCTTCAACCATTTTCAAAAATGTTTTAAAAACATATGTTTTAGTGACCAAAAGGCATTTTTTGAGGACAGTGTTTTCAGAAATATCCAAATATGTGTGGACAGGGTTCTACCTTAAACCATTTGACCATGGCAGGAGTGGCTGGCGCTATTTATTGTAAAAATATCCTTTGTTCAATGATACCAAATGGGACATAGTCCAATATGCCAAAAATAGTCTAGGTGATTTGTGAAAATGATCTTCACTTTTTCATAAAAACATGAAACTTGGTACATTTGTACAGTTTTGGGGTCCTGAACATTTTCAGAAATGGGGCCATCACAAAAAAGCTTCCTGGATGGCAAAGTACAGTGATGCCCATACATACAGGGCATCATAAAGTGTTCTGATGAATAATTCATGGTGGTACCAGTGAAGTTCTGAGAATATTTTGAGAAGATAATTTACAGTCACACTATGGGGGCAGAATTGTCATGTTTGTCCACAAACGTGACCATATGAATAGTGTATCTCCTTAACATCCTATCTTTTGTCTTCTTAATGGCTTGTTCAGAATTCCTCAGATTCTTTTTGCTGGTCCTCGTCCTCTTTTACCTTCAACTGTTCCAGCATCAGTGTCTTCTCAAGTGAACTGGTTCTTCATAATGTGTCCAAAATAAGAGATCTTCAGTTTGGCTGAGCTTTGATTTGGTCCAGGATCCATTTATCTGTCCAAGCTTCTCTTAAAAGTCATTAGTATTCTTCCAGTCTTGCTTTTTATGATCCAGCTTTCACATCCATAAAGAACCTCAGAGAAGACCACAGTCTGAACAGTTCTAATCTTTATAGAAACAGATCATATTTGACAATCTCCAGTTCCTTCATCGTTGTTTTACAAAATGCCAGTCTTTGTTGTCTTTCTTGACTACTCGTGATGACTTTTGTTCATGATTGGTAAAACCTGTCCACCATTTCAACATATTCTCCATCAGTGCTAAAGTTAGAGGTCTTTCCTGTTGTCATGACTTTTGTCTTCATGTTGAAGTCTCATCTTTTCACTGATGTCATCACAAGAACCTTCAGGTCTTCCAGATATTCTGCTATGAGTGTTGTGTCCTAGGATATTGATGTTTCTTCCACCAGTTTTAAATGTTAAAGGAACACTCATTTATCATGAGCTGCAGAACATAAAAGAATTCACACAATACACACATTTCAATTATTGTGCAGGTTGTTCGACACAACTCAAGTCAGAGAGTTTTCTGGTCTTTTGTTAAATACAGTGGATTGTCTAAATGATAGTACATGGTACTGATCTACAGTTGGACTATTCCTTTAAGATTATCTTAATGGGCACTGAACGCAAGCACACAGTGTACATCTGTGTACAAAGCAGTCGAAAGTCCACCTCTTCGAGGCTGTCCAGCTAAACAGGAGATAACTCCCCTTTCCTGCTAAACACACTTTGACTTTTATCTTCATTTGTTTTTCCTTTGCTTGAATTCAGTTCAAGGACGCAAGTACACAAGAACTGAATAAGTTTGTCCAGATTGCCGTTGTGGAGGAAAGGCTAAAAAAATGAGGGGGTGGCAGTGGGAGTGCTTGTTCTTGGTTAGCATTAGCGCTATCATTGATGCTGCCAAGCCCAGCATCCCTTTCTGTTCCTGACAATGCAGCTTATGGCTAATTATCTCCGGCAAAACTGGCTAACGGCGCTGGACACGGGGGAGTCGGAGTAATCGGCCAAGAGTTGGGGGAGAAAGGAGGGGTCCTTTGGATTAATTTGTTTATCTACCCCTAGGGCCTGGATTCTGGGTTTAGTCTTCATCAGGAAGTTGAGGGCTTGGATATCACATGACCTCTGCGTGTGGGGCGGGGGAGGGGGTGGTGGCGCCTGGAGGTGGGGTTTTATCAGGAGATAAGAGGTTGTAATGCCCCGAGAGGGGGGATTCTATGGCCACTGATACCCTCTATTGTAACTTATACCCCCTACTCAGCTAAGAAATGCGGAGCGAGACTTATGTGAAATATTGAATATTAGGATTAGTTTTTCTGAAACTGTGGATCTGGACAAAAGGTAGACGACCAGAGCAGCTTTTCCTCATCGACCTGGGAGGAAGCTGCAAGCCACAGCTTCTCACAGCTCTGCGGTTTGATATAATGATTTGATCTAATTAAATCTGGCCGGAAAGAAGGTGCCTTTCACCCAACATTTTAGCCTCAACTTTGTTATTTCTCTGCAAGCTTTTTACTTGGTTTTTGGTGCAAGCTTCCAAAGTTTGGCCCATTGTCTGTTTGTTATTCTTTTACAACAAGTATCAAGGTACTACCAACGTCATTGTTCTATGAAACCAATGGCAGAGTAATATACCAATGTGTCAATGCTAACAATGAATAAAAGTTTCTTGGACTATGACGGTAGTACCGTGGTACTTTTAGTAAGGGTTGCGAGACTCCTGGAGAACTCTGCATGCTGTAGAACATTGTGGAAAGGTATGAAAATGTTGAGTATTGAGGTTTCTGGTCCTGTTGATGGAGTCTAATTAAAAACTACTGCTGATATTCTACACTGCATCAGTATGCATGCATTCAGATATAGTACCGCATTATGTTACAATGCCTCCAAGCTGTCTACACTGAAAATGCAGAGTCTGCAAGTCAAGTCAAAAAATGAAAAAACTGCAGTCCTATCAGGTATTCTGAAACTCAAATACAAATTGAACTTGGGTACAGCACATAACAACAAAAGAGTTTTGCCAATGCTCAAGCCATTTCCTTAATTTTGGGTGTTGGTTGATGGATTAGTTTCTCCTCATCCATTTTTGACTAGTTTTAAAGAAAAGCAAAGTGGTGACTGGCTTAACCAGAGAAATTTTGTGTGAGCACAGTGTTAGTCAGTGTTGTGTCATTATTGAATTCCATTACAAATCACTCAAAATTACTTTACTTTGTACTTTCTGAAAAAGTAATTTCATTCCTCATTACTTCTTTATTCCTCTACAGAACCTGAACAGATCTATACCAAAGTGCAAAGGAACCTCATAATTCAAGTGATCCTCTATTTATAAACATCTGATGCTGTATGAACATCCATAAATTACCCTGTAGAAACAGCTTAAACAGCAACAGCTCTTTCTGAATTAAACAGAAAGTTTAGAAGCTGTTCCTGACTGAAGATCCACTCTGAACGGTTTACTCTTCTTCAAACTTTGATCTGTTTTTAATATTATCATGATTTACACTTTCCATCATTTTACACCAGAGTCTGGCTAAAGTTAGCACTGGATGTAGGGGTGTTTGCTAATAAACATTTGCTAATATTGTAATAAACTTTAGTCATAAGATTTTCAAGCCTTTTAGTTTGAAGCCAGCACTTGTTATTGTTCAGAATTGTTTTGCCTATTAGAGAAATTAATAAGTGATCCTAGTTGACGTGAAGAGTAGGATCAATAAGTTCTCTGAAGATGTTTGATGATCTCTAAATGAGGTCTCAGGTGCAGCTGTGTACAGAGAATGGAGTAAGGTTATGTACACTGACATAATAAGGGGGGGGGGTCCAGTCCAAAAACAATGTAACCCTATATTAAATGGAGACTGGTTGAGCACTAGGAGCACTAGGACCAAGTGGAAAATGATTGCTCAATCTGTTTCTCTTTAGACTGCTCACAAGCTCATCGACTGGCTTTGCCATTTCTTGCTAACGTGTCATTGGCCGTCCACGCTGTCACCCCACCAAAAAGCATCTGGACTTGGAAACTGGTGTTTTGCAAGGTGACCAGCAGTGCATGTTCACCTGCCAATGTAAGTTATTAACATGTTGGACGGTTGTTCTGTTTGTGTCACGTCAGCTAAACATATTTTATTATCAGAGGTTTTATATTAAAACATTAACATTTGAGTCTGTGTCTGTGTGCGTGTCTAGCAGTCTGGGATAAGCCACCATTGACATGCCTCTTAAGTTTAACTATTGTCTAAATAATTTGTAATTTTTGCTTATTTTTACTCAGAAATTAGGTATATTTTTATGTAAAAATGTGTTTTTGACCATACAGTCCAAACATAAGTGTAATTTGAATACCAAGGTGAAACACAGATTTGGGTGATAATTTTATGCTGCATTCTTTTAACAGTTTATTAATATTTAATAATTTATTCATATTTTATTAATGATTAATATTTTTTTTATTATTTTATTATTAATGATACTGCTTAATAGTTATTAGTAGTATATTATTAATAGTAATTAGTAATTCTTAATAAAATATTAATTATAATTGGTAAGTAATGTATTAATATTTATTAATAATTAATAATTATTATTTAATTTGTGTATAAGCCTACACTGCACCATACCCCCCTCCCCCACCCGGAATCAAGCCAGATTTGTACCCCTACCTCTGAAATAAAAATTTAGTCACTGCTCACTATACATATATTCTGAGTCTAATTCATTTGACAAATAAAGACAAAATACATGGATGAATTTGACTGATAATGTTTTATTTATATTCTTACTTTAACTGTCCTGCTGTGTAACCTTCCACTTGGCTCCACTCTACTCTCCTGAAATGCATCCCAGCCATCAGCTGTTATTGCCTGCAGCTGGTGACTAGTGTCTGTGAATCTCCCTGTCTGGAGTTATTGGCTTTGCCTGTGCATGTCTGACTCTGCTAGTAACTGATGGTTTATCTCTAAGGAACTGTTTTAAACATTCTCTGGCTCTTGCTGTGTTCTCTTGGGTCAGAGATGCCTTTCTGGCTTCCTTGAGTGGTGTGCAAATCTTCCAAAATTTGTGCTTCACTTCGTGGAGGGTTTGTTTGAGTGGATTGCATGTTTCCAACATGTGATAGTGTTGTGCATGCTAGAAATTGAGACCTCTTCCCCCTATGCACATGAGCAGATTTTCTTAGGTGTGCTTGTGAAGGTTCTCCTAGGAACTTCGATATTAAGCTGGGTGAACCTCATCACTTTAACTTATATTCTTTAGAACTACTCTTTTTTTGTGCTCCTCTCCTATCTGCATTTGAACCCATTGTGGTGGCTTGAGCCGCTGAGAATGATTTAAAATGTGGAGACAATCCATGGAAAATGTCCTTCTCCTTTCCACCTAGATTTCTGGCTGCTACACTGGCTGTTAAAGATGGCAGACTCAAACACTGAGTAATGCTTAATACAGAATTAAGTACTGTTATTTTTGGACTCTTGTAAAGTTTGCCTCATTTTTTTAGAGCATTTATTTATTCAGAACCTGGTACTAAAGCTGGAAGAACAGTCAGATGTGAATAAAGTCTATTCAGAAGTCATCAAAGTCAATAAAAGACACTTTTCTGGGTCTTTCTTAAGCCCATTGTCTTAGCGTGAATGAAAGCATGTAATTGCAGGGATTGGCGAGGCTCTTCAGAATCGGCGTAACCCACCACAGAGTTAACCGGAGCCGCAGGAGAGCTAAAATGGTGACAACGCCAGATCAGCTCAGCTTCACTTCCAGCATAAAAGCCTTTCACAGATTAGTTTAAGAATTAAGCACTGTCCTTTCTCTCTCTCTCGTTTTCTCCACATTGGACTCCACCACATTATGGGATTTCAAGCAGAGTATTAATTCAGGGTAGCAAAGGACAGAGAGCTAGAATCCCATCGAGTGTGTGTAGTGTGTTTGCGAGGTTTGTCTGAAAGAAAGGGCTCGCAAAGCTGTTGTGTGGTGGGAATTAAGAGCTAAAGGGGGGCTTATAGAGCTGAGAGGAGCTGAGAGGAGATCAGAATTAAGAACATGCAGATTCTCCTCCTCTAAATGCCCAGCGTCTGCCCAGCTCAACCCAAATCCACTTAAGTGACTCCATCCATCTGAGAGAGCAAGTGTGTTTGAACGGTGATTAAGTCACTTCTGCTTGGTGTCCATGACTGGCCATGCAGGGTGTGTGTGTGTGTGTGTGTGTGTGTGTGTGTGTGTGTGTGTTTAAACAAATGTAAAGATTCTTCTGATGAGCATCATTGGGATTAAGGCTGGACGTAAAACTGTGGATGAAGTGGGAAAGAGTCCATCAGTTTTTAATCCTAACAAGACCCCCCTTTTGTATGTCTCTATATTTTTCTATGATAAACATTTATAGACACAAATCAGCCATAACATTAAAACCACATCTATGCTTGTCTGCTTTACAACACAAACTGTGCTGAACTACTGTCTCTGACGTTATATCTACAAGGTGGTCCAAAATGGTAGGTGTGTCTGAGTGAACTTCATCTGCAATTAAGTAGTTTTTTCATTGTAGACAATATAAACCCAAGATATTTCTTTTTTTCTGGTCAACCTGATTTCATTTGTTAATACACATTCATTACTGCATTTCAGGTCTGCGACACATTCCAGAAAAGTTGAGATGGGGGCAATTTAGGGCTAGTAACAAGGTAAGTAAACTAAATAATGATGTAATTTCAGACAGGTGATTGTAATCATGGTTTTGGTATCAAAGTCTGAGTCTTTGTGGTGGACAGAGGCTCAACAGATTGTCAAGAAAAATGTGAGAAAATGTTCTACATTGCATAATAACGTCAAACAATTAAAGGAATCTTGAGGAATTTCAGTGTATAAAGGGCACAACCCTCAGCTGAGCACCTGTGCACTCAGATCCCTCAGATAGCACTACATCAAGAACCATCATTCATCAATAGCTGATATAACCACATGCGCAATAGATTACATTAGCAAACCTTTGTCAAGCACTACAGAACAGTTACATTCACAAATACCACTTAAAACTTTACTGTGTGAAAAAGAAGCCTCATATTAACCCTGATAACATCTCTGGGCTGTGAGGCATCTGGGACAGAACACTAAACAGTGGAAATGTGTACTATGGTCAGTGCTCCAGGTCTTTTTTTTTTTTTTTTTAAAGAAATTGACACTGTGCTCCAGAACAAAGACCAAGAACCATCCAGACTGTTATCAGCAACAAGTCAAAAAGCCAGTGTTTGTCATGGTCTGGTTTACTGAACTGAGTCACACATCACTCTTTATGTTATTAATGTTCAGTAGGATTAGATACATATCTGACTTTTGTTCTAGAAGGCTGCACTTTGTTGGTTGTCAATGAACATCTGTGCCCTGCGTGAACTGGGCAGAGAAGAGAGCTCATGTACCACTGATAGAGCAAAGCTAGAGTAGTACTGTCTGTATTACCTTATTAATCTTAAATAATTAGAATGAAAGAACAGAAGATAGGATGAGATAAATGATGCCCACCCAACTCCTAATGTGTGTGTGTGTGTGTGTGTGTGTGTGTGTGTGTGTGTGTGTGTGTGTGTGTGTGTGGTCAGTCAGTCAGCCATGGATATGCAGTTGTTTTTCAAGAGAAAACAAGTTCAGGTGAAAGAGAAAGGTGAAACTGATATGGCTTCTTTGGACACAGTAGGGTGACCAGATGCCCTAAAAATGTGATTAGTCCAAAATGCTGAAGTGATTTTTCCTAAACAGTAAGTGATGTAGTTGTAGCTCATATGAACAGACTAAAACCAGATCTGTCTATATACAGTGAGGAAAATAAGTATTTGAACACCCTGCGAATTTGCAAGTCCTCCCACTTAGAAATCATGGAACGGTCTGAAATTTTGGGTGCATGTCCACTGTGAGAGACATAATCTAAAAGAAAAAATCCAGAAATCACAATGTATGATTTTTTAATAATTTATTTG
>BRDA01030758.1:5642-31648 GCA_036984385.1 Crenuchus spilurus | reverse complement strand
TCTCGTTTCGCTGCACGCTTTGCTTTGCCATTGAAGTCTGTGGACGCTGAGCGTCCACCCTGTTTAAAGCAATGTGAAGCTGCAGGAATGAGTGAGAGGAAAGCCGCGTCATTACCAGTGATAAGAAGCTGATTCTGAACAAAAGTTGAGCGCGTTGTAGCGCATATTTAGTCAATGACATGTACACACAACAGTATATTATTGATCACTTATTTTTTGACATTTTAGGGGAAGCTGAGCTTCCCTTGCAGTCTTAGAGCAATCGCCTCTGGTAGAGAGAGATGACATGCTGTGCAGCCCTAAAACAAAGCAGGTCTTTGCACTTGTGGTTTTAAACTCATATGGTGAAAAACTGGCTGTTGACCCTTTTAGTAAATGTATCAGTTTAGAAGTTGATAACTTTTTTAATGCCATGTTCCATGTATTTCTGTTTTTTCTCCTTTTCAATACACTAAACATGACAGCCAGCAATGTGTCAAGTGCCCAAAATTCATTTCAGGTGGTTTTCATGAATGACGTGATGTGGGTGCAAAAAGGTTGCATATTTTCCCGCTGCTGTGCAGCTTGTTATTTGTGGTTACTGCTGTTATTGTGATGCAGTGCAGATCTGTACGATTCTGGCTTTTCATAAATCCTACTAAACACAAAGTTGGTGCACTTTTTGCTCAAAAGAGAGGACAGCTGTTAAAACATGTACACACAAACAATTGTATATTAACTATGCAGAGATGCAGAGCCAACTATATAACTTTGTTTTGCTGCTTCTAACCATGTGAAAACACCAGCTTCCCTTAATACTGCATAAACTAAATAGACCAACAGAGATGTCTAAGATTACTTGTTATGCCTGACATGAAATGACTTTTATGTCTTTTTATGTTAATTGTGTGTGTGTATGTGTGTGTGTGTTTGTGTGTGTGTGTGTGTGTGTGTGTTTAGTGAGTTAGCTTTGTCAGGTTAAATTACAAAAGAAAAGCTAAATAATAAATAATTTCTGAAGTCAGTGGTTAAGATGATGTCACTGATGTTTTCCTTAAAGTGTTTACATAAAGTCTAAAGTGCACATCAGATGCTTTAATGTACACCAATGACTATAAACATGACATGATTAAATTGAAAATGTGCTGTCATTTTGGTTTAAGGATTGCACTCAAACTGTAGAGACTGTATAATGTAGATGCTCTTCCAAAAATAGCTAATCTCATTGCGACTTCTCAAGCTGCTGGGCTAAAAGACCCCATGATCTTAGAGCCCAATGGCTTGGGGTAGGGTATCTTGCACACTTGTGTCTAATGGAGTTCAAGGTGCGAACAGCTGTATAAGCCCAGTTAAGACCAATGAAACCAGACAACAGAAGATACCACTCTGGCCACCACTCCTTTAATCCAATTATAAGTTCATGTGACGCAGCTTAAGTCAATTTGAAAGGTGTGAATTAAAGTATAAATGGCTTGAAAATTGAAATTCTCATGTGTCATGTAGTTAAAATGGCACTGACAGCTAGTGCTGGAATAAATGTGTCTTCAGATTCTTTAGCTAAAAGGAATTAGTTTAAGCAACATATCCTTGAAAAATGACCTTTCAGCTGGTGTAAGAGTACTTTGAATTCGTAAGACCTTTCAACTGACACTAGCGTTGCAGTCTAGTAGCACACATCTTTTGCTGGCACTGCATTTCAAAGGATGCCTTATCTCAGGAAATGTAGAAAGTGCCGCTCTGGATATCTTTTTAATTAAAGTTATCCCACATGACAAATGGAAAAGGAAGGGGTAGAGAGCATGCCATGGTAACCTGAAACTGGCACTAATCTCATTTTTTTTGCTGTAAAACTCAGATAGATATTCTTTCATATGTTAAGAATATTTTTTATGATCAAAAGAAGGAAGGACTTTGGAGATTTGTTCATCAACAAAGCTTTAAATGACATCTCTCTGTGTTACTCTTTGTGTATGAAATCTCTACTGTTGATAAGCACAGTTACAGAGAGCATCATTAATCAATTCTTTTTTGCTTCATAAAGTGGTGAAATCTTGAGGGAACGTCACAAAAGTTATGGAACAGTCAACATAAGCATGTTAGTCTAAGCATTTAATCACATTTTGCTGCCTTTAATGCGTATTACATGATTTTATATCTTAATATCCTTTGTTAGCATGTCACATAATGATTAAATTAGCATTGTAGCCAACATTCTCAGATGTTTTAGCTAAGCTTTCTTTATTGTACTACAGGCTGCAGTCAGGACAGTATGAACTTATCTCCTACAGTCTAATCCAGCTTTAAGGACAGAATTTTATTAATAACAAATTTATTTACATTTTTATTCTTCAGTCTATATGAGGTTACAACAGCAATACAGTACATAACTACATTTGATTGGCAAGCCCAGCTCTGATGTTGAAGGAAAACAAAAAAATGATATATCTATAATTTTATAAGGTATAATTATAAAAATTATAAATAAATGTACATTTACTGTCATAACTCAGCGTGCCAGAATTAGCAGCTGTTTAAAAAGGCTCAAGTTTCAGTTAAGTGTATATGCTGGACCACATCACACTACATAAGTCAGTATTTCCTCAGTATTTAAATAGGCTGGGGGCCCACCTGCCCAAACTCACATGCTGCCTGGCTAAGAGGAGTGGAGAAGTACTTGAGAGCAGCCTTTGCTCTTCACCTGGTTGTGTGAGGTGAGAGGTGCCTTGTTGGAGAATAGCAATTGAACGTTCACCCCATTTTCTGAACTGATTCCTTAAAACTGTTTAAATGAAATGTAGGAGATTCATTTACTCCCCAGCCTGAAAAAAAACAATCCAATACAAGTGTCACTCAGCCTCAAAATATTTAAGCGAAACACTGTAGTTGAGATGTTTTAGATATAAATTGGTATTTCAGTTATATTATTGTTACTAAATCTGGAAAAATATGAGCTTTACATTTTAATATGACTAAATACATACTTTTATCTGCTCACTGGTATGAGCTGCTAGTGCATCTCTTGTTCACAATTTCATTTAAAAAGGTAACCGTCAAACCCTCAGCCTGTCCATTTTCTTCTGCTATCTCCACATACCGGTACTACACCTCCCAGGATACACCGGTCTCCACACGTTACCTCCACCAAACAGGAGCTGGTCTGCAGATCTTCATCTCCAGAATACTAAATGGCATCACCTGAAACTCATTACCCATAGACTATATATACTTACCTGTTTGTTTACTCCTGTACAAATTAGTACCAACCCACAGTTGCATCCCAAGCATTTATTTTTATCCGTATTAAATCTCTGTGTACTGTCTCTGCTTTGTTGGTTTCTTCACTTTGGCCTAAGGTTTTGTTTGTCTGGTCTTGGTTATGTTATTTGGATTACCCACATTAGTGTCTCTATTATTACAGCTCACTGTGGTTCACTATTGTTGTGCTAACTACCATAATAAACCCTTCTATTTTCCTTTGATCTGTGAGTGTTATATATATACTATATACATATATTCTATACTCAACAACATTAAAAAAAAAAAGCCTTGAAACATTATTGTAGGAACAAACTACAAAAAACCTTTTGCCAACATTTCACCACTGTTACTGACATTTTATATAGATTTAGTGTCCTTTAGCTCCTCTTCTGAGAAAGTTTAGATATTGCTGACCTAACCAGGTTTCTTTTGCCTGAAGCTGTTTGTCTGCTGTATGACTGGCTACTCCTAGGTTGTGATTTTATGGGCTGCAGGCAGCAGGACAATACGACCAGTCCGGATATGGGGCTACACCCGAGGGGTGATGCCTGACATGCTGCAGATTTTGATTAATCTACTACTTGATAATAAACTTCTCACTCTGGCCTCAGCTGCTGTAATGTATGTTCATACTGTATGTCTGGAGCTCCTTGCCATGTGGAGGTAGAGAGGACTTGTAAGTGAGTGTGAATTTAGATGCTCTTAACAGTTAGAAACCATTATACTGCAGGTAAATTGTTCCCGTCTGGCCTTCTCTTGGACTGGAGCTAGCTAGCCAAAGTAAACAAAAAAGGAAGCAGAGAAAATACTTTGCTCATTCTCACGGATCCCACTAATGTCCCAAAAGAGCCTCCGTCAAAGTGGCCAATTTGCAATACTGCTTGCTTATTACCATGTGAGAGCTTATTAGACCTCAAAGTGTTATTAGACCAGGTCCTCTCACCGTCTACAAGGTAAATATAATGCGTATATAGACAGTAATATTACCTCACAATCAATCTTTTGTCAGAACTGATTAGCACATATATATTAGAGTTTTTTGCTCAAGGTAATTCTGGCTGTCAAGCAAAGGAAAAAGAAATATACAAAGAGTGCTGTAGACTAATCCATAAGCTTGTTGATGTTATAATTCAGGGGTGTCCCAGGAGGTGCTCTTGCCAGTAATAAAGAAAGAGCAATAGAAATTAGTGCTGTAATGGAGTCCGCAGCCGTGAAGCTAGTAGCCCAGTAGCTGAACACTGCTGTCCTCCCCTTGATCTCAAAATTGGGTCACGTTCTGCCCCCTTCCCAAATCAACCATGTTTAATTGCTGAGTACTAAAGACTTTCCCATGTGCACACAAGCCAGTCAAGTCTGGCACAGCTTAATAATTGTTCACTTAACTTGTTCCATTGTGCTGCTGTCTGGTTGCCAATTTTTTTTTGTTTCCATGTCAAATGTCATGCGGTTCTCCAAAAATGAGTTTGGAAAAATTACCCAATATTTACATACATATTAGTGAACAAAAAGAAAACAAAGCCAGATTACTAAAATATTTTGTTGGAAAAGTTTCCTTGCAAAGTATTTTTAAGAAAAAAAATGTAGTTTCCTGCCTTACGCCATGTCTGGCAGCTGTGACATTGAATATGTTGGATTGCAACAAGTACTTTTAATTGACATTGGTTATTTACTTGTTTACAATACAAGCATTAGCTGCTAAGGGATATACCAGAGCACACACAGGAAACAACTGGGAAAAATCATGTCCGCACTGGGTTGGTACAGCATGGCTGTGCATTCGTGATATGGATTCTCATGAGGAGGCTAGGTCAGAAAGCTGCTCCACACACTTGAAAATGTGTTGTTTTCCTGGTTTGAAACTGCGAAAGTAAACCGAATGTTATTCAGAAGGGCCTCAGTTGAGGGCATATGAAAGGACTTTATTGGCTTGTTGCTTTGACTCCAACACTAAATGACTCATACCTCTGAGAAGGCCCACACCAAATAGATCATCCCAGCTCATTCCAATCAAGCGTGTGCTTACAGGGCTCTCAGTGCATGGAAGACTTTGATGATATAAGAGAAAACAGCAAAGTGACACAATTGAAAGACATCAAAGAAATAGCAGATAATAATTCAAGTGCTGTCTGAAGATAAATAGTGTGCTGCCACAGGATTTGGCAACCAAATCCTACTAGAATCCCTCCTTAACATTTGTAAACGCAGCTAATGCTTTATTCAAGTTTTATCATCCAGATTTGATATGTGAATGTCTGACTGGAGTATTATCTACAGTATTTGCATTTATTGCTCAAAAAGTCAGGGGATTACATTTTGGATTGACATAGGATGGTATATGATGGATTGTGTAACATATAGGGTCTGAGGACATTGTTTATATGCTCCATGAGGGAATTATATAGTGAGGAAACCACTTAAAGTGAAAAATAGCAACCAAACTTGTATCAGAATGTACCAAACTACTAACCTGTTTGTGTTCATGTCCTGTATGTAAATCAGAAACTTTCAGCACAGTTTGGTGATGCTGGTCAGCTGGTCAGTCACTAATTTTTCAAGTAGGCTCAATATTTTCATGTTCATATCTCTTAAAAGAAGTTTTTGGGGAACGGTTCATTGGTTCATTGAAGATGAAATGTGTCAAAACCCATTGTTGTAAGTTTGAAGACCCTCCACCAAATTCTACACCACATCTTGGAACCATTTATGGACCTTTTTATTAGACTACCCTGATAGCGAGCAAGTGATGGTCCAATTCTGTCCCACAATGACTACTTTCATTGGCCCAAGTTAGTGTCATGGAATGATGGTAATTTATCTGGGTGCCAGAAATCAGCCTCTATTTATCCCAAATTACAACATAATGCAGGATGATACAGTTGGTTGGCTATAGTTGGGGCTGTTTTGGCACAAAATATAAATAATATTTTACATGGTGGTTGTATGTGGGCCAGATTTGTAGAAATGCCATGGCAAAGCTTGGGATAAAGGTTTTTTATTTATTCATTAATTCATTCATTATCACACCCGCTTAATCCTTATCAGGGTTGCGGTTAGTCCCCTACCCCCTCACTGGGCGCAGGGCAGGGCATTACATTAGTCAACTAAGCCCAGGACAGGGCGGCAGTCCATCGCTGGGTGACACACACAGACAATTTTAGAGTACCCAATTTACCTGACCTCCATGTTTTTGGACTGTGGGAGGAAACTGGAGACCCCGGAGGAAACCCACGCAGACACGGGGAGAACATGGAAACTCCGCTGAGATGTGGACTCGAACCCAAGACCTGAGTGCTGAGAGGCGAACGTGCTAACCACTAAGCCACCGTGCCGCCCGTTTTTTATTTATTTATTTATTTTTTACCAACAATATATTTGTCATTGCCATAATTGACCCTTACATGACTTAATCGGGAGGTATTTGGTCCAGAATTGCCTGATATCTATAAGTAGAGGCCTACTTGCCATTGGTTTGGGTTTTGTCCACTGAAGGTGGATCTACTGTACCTCCAATTTAAAATAGACTTAATAATGTAGTCAAAAACCTCTCAAAGGCTAACTGCATACAAGGCCTAGCACAGTAGTTGTAGCCTTCCTGGTTGGTATCTAGTAGTCAGTAGTTGTTGTGTACTTCTGTAGGAGCAAATCTGACCTACATATTATGACTCCTGGGTCATAAGAAAAAACGATTCCAACAAATTATATTATTCCGTAGATTTTGTGCTGCTTTCTGACATTTCTAGTCATAAAGAAATTTCCCATCCACAGCAGGTGTGAAGCGCAGAAAGGAAGTTACCTGCATCCTGCTTCTTAGAGTTACCCTGAAGAAAGTCACATCATTACACCCTGTCATGTTTGTATCATACATATCCTTATGGGCAGCTGATTTTTGCCCTCAGAATTGAAGAAGGTCATTTTGCTGATACACATGATGGCTTGTACATTGTCTCTTTATAGTAATATGGAAAAGCACTTACGATTTTCTGCTTTCATTTGATTTTGTGAGCGTGTCTCCTGGGGCTGCCAGACAGGGCCCCTCTCATGTGGGCAGCCAGAGCGGCTCGTGCCTGCGCCTCAAAAACTACCCTCTCACGAGTCAGAGGAACGCAGGGATGTCTGGACTTTGTCAGGAGTGCAGTATTGTCTGTGCGGCTTATAACCTAAATTCGATTTGGAAAGGACCATGAAAGGAACAGATCAAAGGCACAATTAGACTTGCAGGGAGTTTGTGTACATTTTATTGCTTTTTGCAGGTTGGGTAAAAGTAAGAAGAATATAATGCAAGAAACACCTGGCAGTCACCCGTCTGTAGGTATTCATCTTTAAGCAATGGGAAGTGGCTCAGAAATCTTTGACTTCTTAGCTAAAATGAGCATTTAAATAAATGTTACTGCATAATATTTAGTGTGTAACTGTTTTTATGGCTTTCTATTGAGAAAACCCATATTATTAAATGCTTCCTATCACAGAGCATAGCTTAAATACCCATATGCTCAAAGACAATGACTTGGTTTGAAAAAATTTAGAACTTGTGGCTTATTTTGTTATAGAGCTGACATAATAAACATTACAAACATTTATTTACATTATAACTGCAGATACATGCCTACGTCTAAGACTGAGATCAAATAAAATAGTTTATTTTGTGTTTCAATAATTTTTTTTGTAAATCAAATATTAAAAATCAAATCCCATCTTAGGCTTCAAATTGGCACTTAGTGTGAAAGTATACATATTGTTACACCCCTGGGGTAAAATGTGCACAAATAACATCTCTGTAACCCTATTATGTTATCATTATTACTTCCTCCCATTTTTTAATTCATCATCTTTCAGGTCCTCGTATGGTTATAAAAGGTTTGTGGTCACTGTGACTTTAGCTAACTGTTAAAGACAAGTGACCTCTAGCTCTTATGTGGTGAAAAGGTTAATGTCAGCAGGGCACTACTGCCTCTCTTTTCCGTGTTGTGCTGCTTTAGAGCTCTTTTATAGCCTCCTTATAGCCTCCTTCCTTCCTTCTCACACCACACAGTCTTCAGACGCACTAGGGAGTGAGGAAGTTAGCTAACATGCTTCATTAAGTGAATATGGTGCACTACCCATGTCACTTTACACAATGGGACCTTTCTTCACAGACTGACACTTTATGGGCTAAAAAGGGATTTATTTATTTTTTTCTTTTTAATGCTGAGAAAAAGGGCTGACCAGCTTTCCATGTGACGTTAGATGAGACATTTCTGCAGAAAGTTCTATGCTATTGTTAATTGTTTAATAATTCAATTAATATATTCAAAAATATATATATATATATATATATATATATATATATATATATATATATATATATATATATATATATACAGTGAGGAAAATGAGTATTTGAACACCCTGCAAATTTGCAAGTTCTCCCACTTAGAAATCATGGAGGGGTCTGAAATTTTCATTTTAGGTGCATGTCCACTGTGACAGACATAATCTAAAAGAAAAAATCTGGAAATCACAATGTATGATTTTTTAAATTATTTATTTGTGTATATATACATTATATATATATTTGTTTTCTCACTAAATTTCTAATATGTGAAAGTGTTATTGTGCTGTGATAAATTGCCCTAAAGATCAGTTTACTGATAAATGCAGTATGCAAATCAGATCATTTGCCTTTGCAATTATTGATCATTTTGCTGAAATAGCTTATGTCACAGTTCTGAGCTATACACTTGACAATTATGTTCCATTGTCTTAAAAGCTCCTAAAAAGCACTGGGACATAATGACGATGGATTATGGTTAAAGTTAGAGATTACAGTTGGCAATACTAGAGCTGCAGTACAATAAGCAAGGCGATTTTTTCAGAAAACTCTCAGTGATGCATCCTTATTCTGCTTGTTTACAATGGAGTGTAAGGATCTAATGGCTGAACATAGAATGCAGCACTGATATACAGTTGTTAGGGGTTTAGACAACACAAAATGAAAAAGTATGAAAAATATAACCATGTAATGTCTGCTGGCTCAGGCTTTTGCCATCAGATCCATAAAAGATAGGGATCCTGTGCTTTCCTCTGAGCATGTTGGCTGCCCAGCAACAATGTATGCAGCAGTTAGAAAAGAGGCGGAGCCTGACTTTACATGTATCAGAGGAGGCTTGTGCTAGTCTTCAATAGTGCTGGGCGTTAAAACGATATCGACCATTGCTGGATGACAGAGCACGAGGTCGCCGCGTACTCATATGTTTGTGTGAGAAGGAGAAGGAGGGGGGCTCGCTGTGTGTGTGTGTGTGTGTGTGTGTGTGTGTGTGTAGCAGCTCACATGCTAGCTTTAGCCGTTAGCTTGTTGGCTCTCTAGCCTGTTGTTATTTTGACGTGGGGACAACAGCAATCATCGTAAGTTTCAACAATAAAGCAATGACTGTAAACGTCTTTCTCGTCCATCCTTTCAACGCGTTCAGATGGATGCTACAATATTATGTTCTGGCAATAAACATTTTAATATTTTAAATAGTAACATTTTGTGTATTTAGTCTGATGTTTGTAGAAAGATGCTGTTTAAAACTATAAGTGTTAGATAATTTTATATTGTGATAATTATCGAGATTGATCAATATAGAAAGATTTATTGTGATAAAATTTTCGGCCATATCGCCCAGCTCTAGTCTTCACCCTACTAGAGAACATTACAAGTGATTGGGAGAGTCCTAGTGGATGGGTGGGTAAAAAAGTAATTGTTTTTGACAATAATAACAGATTATGTCTCATATCACTAGTTAGAGACCAAAACTCTCTCAGACATACTGTCAAGTCCGAGACAGTACAATGAGATTCCTTTATGTGACACCTGGGGAAAAGGTGTGGTCGCAAGGACCAGGTGCTTAGCTCAGCTCAGAGATAAAACCCAGACACCAGTGTAAAGCAAGAGTGCTTTATTACCACATAGTGCAACCATATACAAACAAGCAAAATATGTGTATTCTGGTCTTTTAACTATTTCTTAGCTTTTTTCTCAGTCTTAGTGGGTCTATGTACTTCAAGTGTTCTTCCTCCTTTCTTATATCATGCAGCTCAGGCCTGTAACCTAGGGTAGCTCTCTGAGTGAGAGAGCTCAGTCTTTCTATGCTGCTGGAGATCTGTCCTTAATCAGCCTCAGCTGTGTGGGACCGGGGCAGAGCTCCACCCCCTCAAACCACGCCTTGAGCAGCAGCCCAATGTCTCTGCCTCCTCACCATCACACTCTATAGATTGAATCAGCAGGGTGAGAACTTCTGGCGTACTAAAACTGTCTGGACATATCTGAAGGACATGCTAACACCCAAGTAATACTTAATATGTGGATTAACATGATGCATGCTGGGCGTTGTCTAAGACTGTGGATTAGCACGTTTTCTCTGAGATGAAGTTTCGTGAGATCTGAGAGACATGTGGCTTCTATAAAACTGCTGTCATCCTGAGAATTTGACGAGGTTTACATTTTTGTATAGGATGATCTGTTGATAATATGATATTGGAAGTCACAAGTAAAGGACTTCAGTTCAATTCAGTTTGACCTTCTTGATGAATCAGAGCTGATCATAAGTTGCATGACAGTTAATCTACCCATCTTCTTAACCACTTAATCCAGTTTAGAGTTGCGGTGAGTCCCCCCCACCCCTTCATTGGGGGCACTGGGCAGGGCATTATACTATATTTTCACCATAGCCAGGACCCGGTGCCAGTCCATCACTGGGTACACACAAGCATCCATACACACCTTCATACCAGGACATTTTAGAGTACCAAATACACCTGACCTCCATGTTTTTGGACTGGTGGTGAAATCCAGAGACCCTGGAGGAAACCCACAGTGATACTGGGAACACTTGGAAACCCCACCCAGGACTTGCGGACTTGAACCTGAGAGGCGAACGTGCTAACCACCGAGTCACTAAGCCGTTAACGTAGTCTTTAAATACATAAACAACTTTACAAGTTTATATCATTCAAAATAATACAGAAAATGAAACAGAGCTCTGAATGGTTGTAAAATGACTAATTAATGTCCATAATGTCTGAATGGCTTCAGTTAGAATGTAGCATGAAGCTGCCCACTTAATACGTTCTTGCTAGAAAGGCCATTACATTTGTTATTTGTTTTTCAAGGTCAAAAACAAGCAGAAAACAAGCATTTAATTACACAGAATATATCATATCAATATATAATATCAGATCTATCAACATTTAATTGGTCCATGCTACAGTTACAGCTGTGTCCTCCCAATGAAAGCTAAAGATGTCAGTGACAATATAATACACTTCAAAGAGACACTAACATTCACACAAACAGCTACCCAAACTCTCCTTAGCTGCCTCAAAAATGTCTTCCTCGTGTGCATCTAAAATGACTGAAGGAGATATTTCTGAGATTAGACACAATCATTATCAGAGTTAATCTGGAAGACTTTCCTGAGTGCTCCTAATCCTTGAGCTGTGTGTTTCTGCTGGCTGAGTAACCTGAGGTGTGCACATGTGGCTCAGTTACTGCGTTTGGCCCAGTTTACGCTGCGTGTTCTGCATTGAGCTTTTGTGAATGAAGTCAGTAGGGGGCTGGGGGTGGGGGGACTTGAGGCCTCAGGGGTGGCTGAGACTTTGCTCCCACATGAGAGTACTTGCGCTGAGGGAATTAAAGAGATGGAGAGACCTTAAAGCCTAGCCAGCTGCTAGTGCTCATATTGTGGCACTGAAACAGGAACCAGATGACAGACTTCAGGGGAAAAGAGGCCGAAAAGCCATTGTAATCTGACTTCTGTATGTACCTTCTTCTGGAAATAGCTTGAGGCTTACACCAAGGGCTAATTTCACTGAAACATGCTAAATGTAAGGTTTTTACACAAAAGCCCAGTGTTTGTATGTTTACATCCATACACTAATACATTAGGGGTCGACCTTTTCAATTGATTTTAATATCTTATTTAATTGGGTATTCAAATACTTGTATGATATATACAGTTTAGGGGGAAAATTATATATATTTATACCATTGTAGAAATGCTTTGCTTTGCTGATTGTGCCAGACTGGTCCCTGTTGGTCAAAAAAGATACATGACTGACAATGGATGTAGTAAACTTAGCAAAATGTGGCTTAGCAAGCTGAAAATCAATGCAATATTACTGTAGACAATGATCTATATTACTGGATAGGACACACGTGACTTTTGAGCGCGCGGCAAGGAGCCTCCATGTTGTGTGGAAGCAGGGCAAACTCTGAAGGAAGCCAGCGTTTACAAACAACAAAAGGGCTTCAATGTTTTGCCTTTAACTGTTTTACTTTATTGGAATTCTATCAGCAGAGACCAGGGGATCACATTCCACAAGTATGTATTCATTTTGAAACGATTTATTCGTAATAATCTGTGAATTACAGCCACAATCTCAGACCTACAAACTTGACGTAGTTCTGTAGACATTACACTATTAGTCAGGTTTGCATCAAAACCAACAACACTCATGAAGTTAGTATCACAAACATTAAATCTGACTGTAATCAAATGTAGATATGCATCAGAACTTTAAACTACTAGACTAGAGGCATTTTTATAGTGACAATGATGCTGTCAGTGTTGTGAACTTGGCAGTGCCAGTGGCTAACCCATCAAATTAAGTTATAGACAACACCTTTTAAATTACTAAAAAGTAAAATTAGTATTGCAGCATAAAGAGTTTTACAATGTGTTTACTGTAACATTAAATTAACTCGGATGATAGCATTGAATATTTCTACATTGGCTTTAATATGTATGAGGTCTCTGTGTTCTTTACTTTGGATTAAGACAGTCGACAAGTTAAAAAATTGATAATTTGTGTAGAGCCATCGATCACTAGCTAGTATCAGCAAGGCAAGAAAACATGACTATATTTATGTCAATGGCCATGCGATAGCAGCATTACACAATGTAATTCTTTTTCTTCTTTGTAAATAACTTACATTTTGAAAATTGGGTAATTATTAACGATTTTACAGCCATTAGAAGTCATGCAAGCAGAAAGGTCTAGAGAAAATGTCGGTTACAATGGATGCGAAAGCCGATAGTAGCCTAACATGTCATCAACCATTTTAATACTTTGATTAATGTTAAAGAGCTTTTTATCCTCTTTGTAAAGAACTTTAAATTTTGAAAATCTGACAATTATTAGCAAAGTTAGAGCTTTGAGAAGGCAGCAGTGCTGGTCATGTGCCATTGTTTACAAGCTTCACTTCCACAAACCATGACGTCGCGCCGGCCTCAATGCTAGCGAATAGGCCAGTAATATAGATCATTGACTGTAGAAGCCAGAGGCAGCAAGATTGGATTACTGTTAAGTTTAGAAAATTGGTTGTTCAAATTGTATCAGTACTTTTGAAAATGCAGGCTTTCAAATAGCAAAAAAGGTTAATATATACACAGCTAATATAAATCTCTGCTGTGCATCTTGGTGTAAGGGTAAACACATGGAAACCCCAGTAGAAAGATGATGAGTTTAGAAAATGACGAGTGAATTAAACAATGAAAATAAACTGAAATGAGTTCATTCAGAATATATAGTGAAGGCAATGTGTTGTTTAAGTCTTTTAACCGCAGGATTTTCACAGTCTTATCCTCCACACCTGGCAGATTAAGATATCTTACTTTAAGAATCTCTCAGGCAATGAGATCAATCAGTGGCTCAATATAAAGTGCATTCCCAAATCCCCTTCCATCCTGAGGCATCTGTGCTGTGCGTTGAGGGGTAACCCTCTCAAAGCTTGACAGGCTCATTTAGGGCTTTCTTACTGTTTTACTTCCTCAAATGTCTAAATTGCTGGTCTCACAAAGTCCTGCAGGGTTTGTTTTAGATTATTTATTGTACCATTTTTAAAATATCATCTTTTAGTCTATTTCATATAGAGGTGGGGGACTCGAGTCTTGAGTTGCAATTTTGAGGACTCGAGACTTGCTTGACTAACGCTGGTGAAAGACAACTTGACTTTGACTTGACTTAGACTTGAGACAGATGACTCGAAAAGACTTGATTTTTTATTTAAATATTTGCAATTTAAAAACAAAGTTAGATTACATTAGATTTTATTTTGAAGCATGATCGGCTGATTTTACAGTGCAGGCAGCACACAGAACACTAAACAGCAGCAATAACGAGCCATTGTAGCACATGGAGCGAGGAGGAGACCAAATGTTTAATATAATTTCGGTGATGAACATGTGAACAGTCAGCTTAAAAATGCACAAAAATACTGAAACGTGCAGCTTATTTTCTGAGATAATGAGAGAGAGAGGACATAACAGGATGACAGGGTAATCTAAACTATACTCTGCAGCAGCGGAATATAAAAGTATTTAAACATGTCAGATACACGTCCTTCTACAAACCAATCAGTGTCGAGTGTAGGAAGACGCACACCACATAAGTGATGACGACAGTACGTGGGCGTATCATAATAAAAGTCCTTGGAGCGCTCGCAAAATTGCAGTTTGAAAACAAACCTAACCGGAACAAATGTATACAAAATAACAAACACACAAAATGTGTACAAAAATAATGAAATAATAAAGCAAATAAAAAATAAATAAAAAAATAAAAAACGTGGTTTTTGTATGCCACATGCTGTTATTTTGTTCTGTTCATATCTACACTGCCTAACAACCTTGACATCTAGCATATGTAAAGATAAGATTGCTTAAATCTGAAAGTTATGCTAAAGTTAAATATTTCTTTAATGTTGTGGCAGAGATGTTTCCTAGTGTGGATATGAACTGGACAAAATAGCATGAATAGTATGTGGCATACTAAAACATTATGTGAATGTTTTCATGGTTTGATGTAATGTTTTGTAATGTTTGTAATATTAACATTTCAGACATTGTTTTTATAGGTAACATGTTTACATTTCAGGCAATATGTTTTTATTTATTTTTATATACTTATTTTTATTTCATCTACTATTCAGTTGATGATAAAATACTTTTTTGTGCTTAGAAATGTTCAGTAAGAAGGACCTTTGAGAGATGCATTAATAGGTTATAGAGAAATGGCGTGACCCTCTTGATGGGGGAAGTAAGTCATTAAGTAAGTTATGTAATTGTATGTTTGAGGTATATTTGATGTTTATTAGGTTTAGTTTATGTTGAAATAAAACTCAGTTTGTATACGACCGTCTGTATTAATTTAAATGTGTAAACTGGGGTAGGTCAGACCATATTTATATGACTTGACTTGTGACTTGCTTGACTTATAGCAGGGACTCGACTTGACTTGCTTGGTTCTCACCACAGTGACTTGTGACTTGCTTGAGACTTGAAGGCAATGACTTGAGACTTGCTTGTGACTTACTCCCACCTCTGATTTCATAGCATTTACATTTTTGATACCTTATATTTGGTGGTTTCAAGAAGCACACAGATGAAGAAAGCCTAGTTTAAGCAATATATTTTTAAACACACTTCTTATTTAACACTAAATCATTCACGTAGTGATGCATTCTTGAAGATTTTCCTTTTACGACAATAGTGGGACAAGTCAGATTGTGAAACTTTAGGATTTTGTGCAGTAAAATATTGTGATGAAACAGAGTAGAAAATATTTAAATAAATGTTTAGAAATGGAGCTAATTATCACTTTAGCCATAGCTGGAATAAGACAAGGAATTCAGTTAGTAGTTAGTATTCTGTTTAGGCTCATAGACTTTCTGTGGGGTTCAGGTCAGGTGAATTTACTAGCCAATCAAGCACAGTGATACTGTGGTTATTAAACCAGGTATTGGTATTTGTGGCAGTGTGTCCAGGTGCCAAGTCCTGTTGGAAATCCATATCTCCATAAAGCTCATCAGCAGAGGGAAGCATGAAGGGCTCTAAAATGTCCTGGTAGACGGCTGCACTGAACTTGGACTTGATATAACACAGCAGACCAACACCAGCAGATGACATGGCTCCCCAAACCATCACTAAAAGTCAGTTTTGCATTTCATTTGGAAATCAAGGTCCCCGAGTCTGGAGGTGAGTGGAGAGACACAATCCAAGCTGTTTTAGGTTCAGTGTGAAGTTTCCACAATCAGTGATGGTTTGGGGAGCCATGTCATCTGATGGTGTTGGTTCAACTTTTCGAAGATATTCTAATTTATTGAGATGCACCTTTATTTTATATCCCAATGTTGTGAAAACTGAACATTGTTGAGGACTGGCATTATGTTTAACAATGGATGGTACAGAAGCTGCTTTCCATATTTAACACCTCTGTGTTGTGAAAATGATAAAGGAACAATGTAAAGTGCAGGTGTAGTTTCTCCTACCTATATGGAGATGTACTGTACATGTGTGGCACTTAAAAATAACAGGTAATCATTTGTTCATACATATATAGTGTGGAACCTAAGCAACACAATGTTTATGCTTGCATGCCAACATACAAATACTTAACTCATAGACTCACTGTTTACTTCAGGCACTTGGTGTGACCCACAGGTCGAGGTCAGGTTAGAGTTGTGACACACTGACGTCTGCTGTCTGTACTCGTTGCAGTTTGTCTTTGAAAAGCAATCCGTGAAACGATTCACCACTCATCACCTCTGTAAAGCACACACTCTTATAGTGTCAGCACAGACACTATGCTTGAAAGTTGTGACCACTGTTTATGGTCTAGGTTAGCAATGGCAGGCATGATATTTGACTCCAGAGCGCCAAGATGGCAGCTAAAAGCACTGCAGTCAGGGACAGAAATACAAACAAATGTCTGTGAATCTCTGAAGTTATAAAAATGATTTTGCAAACTTTATGTGGTGCTCATTATCATTATTAGATGTAGATACTGTATAGTGTCAGTCTAGTATTAGATGTTGTTTCTGATAGAAATATTAAGTAGCTAAGCATTCTAAAAACTGATAGATGGATGGATGGCTGGATGGATAGATCCTGAAGGAAATCGTACCATTACAATGGCAAAGACATACAATAGTACATAAATAGATGTACTTGAAAATGATGAAATAGAATAAAAAATAAGAGACTAGGGATACATGTACATCTACAGAAGCACATAAGACAGATTTATGACACTTATATTAGCCAATTTATTAAAAGTGAAACATACTCCACTACACAGTTGTCTAGTAATTGCGATGAATGTCAGCTGTCAGCACCATGAATTAATCTCACCACAAACTTTTCAACCAAACTTAAGCCACCTACAACCCTATAATTTAATTTTACAATATTTGAATAGCATAAGCTCTCAAAATGTTGACTAAGTGCTGAATGTGGATTTTGCATATATTATATAAAGAGATAATATTGGCACTTTATTAGCAGGATTTACACTCAGTATAAATCCATGGTACCTTAATACTGAATGGATTAATTGACCAAACAATGTATTGGTGAGATCCTAATAAAACACGTAGTCTCACTACTGGAATGGTTTTATGATTGAGAACCATTTATCCTACATCAAAGAAATTAATCATCAAAGTAAGTCATATGGTTGCTGATCAAAAACAAGATTGATCTGGCAGAATGAGGTACTCTTGTCCATCAATGCCTTCCCTTAGTCCCTGGCACTCCTGACAAAGTAGCAGCATGAATGGGCTGTAATCCTTAGCCATAACCTCAGGAAAACTCAAAGCTTTGGGACAGTTCAAAGACTCATGGATAATACAAGAAGCAAGGACATCTGGACCTGCTCTTGCTTTCGCAAGGAGTGAAAAACCGCAGAATAATACGGAAATGCAGAAAATACAACACAACACAAAGAGCCTCTTCAAGAACCTCTCAAGTGTCTCAAGGAACAAAGCAGCCAATAACAGCTTGCTCCGAGCATTTATCTCCATGAGACATTTGTGTCGTTGACTGTTTAAGGAAATGAAGTGCTATTTAGCCCTTTGCCCAAACCCAAACTTGCGGATTTGCCCTCTTGATGCATATTTTCTTTTGTGTGTGTGGTGAGCGCCTGGTCTTGAATACATGAAGTAAATCGGGTGGAACCAGGCTAATGTGCTGTGCCTTGGAGCTACTCTAACTTGCTGGCCCCCCAAAAATCCTTCCCACTCATTTTTCACATGTTCTACTGAATGGATACCTTCAGGCCAAAACACACTTGCGTGAAGGAGTTTGTAGATGCTTATGGTAGCCCATTGTTCTGGGAAAAGCTGCTCTGGATGAGAGCTTGTGGTCGAGCGTTTACAACATGGCCAGTATCAGTAATCTTTGGGGAGAAACAAATCGGTGCTGTGTAATCAATACGTCTTTTGTTTGCACCACTCCACAACTCCCTTGTATATGACTGATATTATGTCCTGCAGTTTGAGCAGATGCCGTTTAAAGCTCGTTTGAGAAGGGATAATAGAAGGTTCTCAGTGAGATGTAATTGGTCCTTGCTTATGGCTACTGGCTTTGCACCAGGGTAATAAGGTAACACTTATATGGCCCCTGTCGTCTCACATTACCAGAAGCACTAGGGTGGGGACCAACACTTGGTCAGCAGGACGATCTATGCTTATCACTTCAGCTGACTTAAGTTGTCTAATAGGGTTGGAAAGTATTGAATTTGGAACCCTGTTAGTTTAAAATCAGTCTAATGGCAGTGGGTAAAGTGGTGTTTTTGTACAAATAAATTGAAACGTTGTGTAGAAGACATCTACAAGTTCAGTTATGAAGCACATTTAAAGTTTGTTGATCTGATATACAGCAGTTGTTGTGATTCTGGAGCTGGAACACTTGTGCACCACACAAACTGAGATGCAATTCAGGGAAGCAGGTCATCTATACACCTGTTCTGAAGATCTGAAGATAGGGATACCACAATAATCCCTCTGTAGCATTCATAAATCTCTTAATCTCTACATTCTGAAAATATGCATGAATTGCCTTTTGCTATATTTCAAGTCACCTCCTGGCTTGGCAGACATCTCCACTGTGCACAGAGTGATAAAGTATGTGTTAAGTGCAAGCATACAGTACGTGTTAAGCTCAGACTGTGGAACTGTAGTCTGCAGTAGGGTCTTTGCACCTGTTTCTGGCTTGGCACAACTAAAGGTCCATATGTCTACTGTGCTCAGACTTGAACTTGAAAGATACAGAGGCTCATTTTATATCAGTGCTAGCATTTAGTTTCTAAAATTAATAGTGAACCTGCTTATTTAGAGCAAAAGCATTATATTGTTGTGATGCCCATACGTACATTTAGAGGACTGGGAATATTAACATTTCTTTAAAAAGGGCAAAAATGTAATGAAAACTTGTAAACCAATGTGCTTTCTCTTTAAATCTAGGCATTGCTTTACCACTATGAACATACTGTAGACATAAACAACAGCCAAAGCCCAGTTTTATTTCATGTCACATGGCCAACGAGGTCAACTTGTCAACAGATTTGTCTCACTGAGAAGCCTAAAATAAAAGGCTGGCAGCAGGACAGGAAGCTTGTTGCTGATTGAGCAGAATGGACAGTGTATTAATATCATATTTAACACCGTAGTTATCAGTCTTAGTGACATGTAAACATCACTGGAGTCTACTGTCTGTTGTATACTGAACCATTGTCATCATCCTCATTTCTCTCATGTTACAATCCGTCTTGAGAGACAATAAATAGTCCTTTACTAATGAAGGGGAGTTTTCACTTAGCTAATGAACACATACACTGCATAGGTCCTATTTTACATTGACCCAACCTGCTAGTAAATCACCTTCAAGCCAATTATCTTCTTTTCTCAATGTGTTAGTCACCAATTAATCCAACCCATTAGTGGGTCTCCCCATCACTTTGCACTGTCCCTGACTCTAGGAGGGTGAAGACATGCACACACCTCCTCCGTTGTGTGTGATACAGCCACCGCCTCTTTTCAAACTACCACTTGATACACCATCCCTGGGGAACCAACGCGCTTGGAGGAAAGTGCAGCATCTCTAGCTTCGAATAGACCAATCAGTAGACACCCAAGTCAGCGGACATTGCAATGTGTGAGTGATAGGGAGTGAGAGCGCCATCTACCTGCCCAGAGATAGCACTGCCAATTTTTGCTCTCTTGGGCCCCGGCTGTTGATGGCAAACAGCATCACTGGGATTCAAAGTCGCAATCCTCTGGCCAGAGTGTCTGCGTCTTAGCCTGCTGAGCCACTCAGGGCCCCCTCAAATTTTTTCTGTATGATTATGATATTGCCTTCAAAGGGTTATCCATGCTTTGATATGTGTATACAAGAACATTTGCATTATGTGAATGTGTTTATTCTGTTATTGCATTGCATTCAGTGAGCTTGCTCCTTCACCTTGACTGAAACAGAAAATCTATGCATATCCCGTCATGCTCTGCATAATCAATTTGTTACACACGGGCAGTCGATTTACCTACAACCACGCTGAACGATACAAGCGCAGTGACTTTGTTATAAATCAATTATTTACATTAAGGAATGTCAAATTAATTATAAATGTCCATTCTGACTTTGATTCACTAAATATAGTTGTTGTATACACAGGGAGACAATGGGTGTGGTGACATATGGGTCAGAAAATATGCAAAAAAATGTTAAGGGGATCGAGCCAAGCTGTGCTTGAAGCTTGAAGGGCTTGACCATTACCATGGAGAAGCTGATCCATTCTTGGCTTGGCTTTGTAGGCCAACATCAGAGTTTTGAATCGGCTGCAGGCAGCTACAGTCAGCCAGTTTGTGGTGATATTGCTGAGAATACACAGATTTCAGAGTCTCATATTATGTATTATGGTGCTTCAATCGTCTGTCATCAAGTGGGTCCTGTCTTCCAGTTTAAAGCAAAAGGAGCCTAGAACTACTCCACGAGTTATTTCTCCTCTTACAGTCATTTGTCTCATACAATCATAAATCAGATTTACATTCCGATGTTTTGTAAATGTTATGTGTGAACATTTGGCAGAAGGAAATGTGTTTCCATGTTTTCATCCATTACAAAAAATAATATAGATCATTTAAATTGATTTGTGGAAAAAAATGGCTTTTACATCTGTGTTTGACTGTGATATCAAAGAAAGGCATAGTAGAGGTTATGAGAGCAGAGTTCTCCTCAGAAACATTTGACACACTGGGCAGGACAAGCAATGGCCAAAATCACAAAGGCTGAAATCTCTGCGCTACCCCATTTTGGACTGATCACATGGAACGTAATCATGTGACTTATTGCTCAATATGTATAATAGGACACTTTACAATCGATACACTCCATTTACACACACTCAACCACACACACCGGCGAGAAGCAGCAGCCAGTCGCGCACAGCGTACTCTCAACCGGAGGCGACGATGAAGTGCTAACCATATCTGGGCATACATACATTCATACACACACCAGGGTGATTTTAGAGTAGCCAATTCACCTGATCTCCATGTTTTTGGACTGTGGAAGGAAACTGGAGCCCCCACAGGAAACCCACGCAGACACGGGGAGAACATGGAAACTCCGCTCAGATGTGGACCTGAACCCAAGACCTCAGCGCTGAGAGGCGAATGTGCTAACCACTAAGCCACTGTAATACACGTAATACTCATGAATACTGTTTGCAAATTTGAACGTTACCCGTTCGTGTTTTGTTGATTTGATGTGAGCTACTAAGAACCAACAATTGGGTGGTTAAATAGCTAATCAGCCAAGTTGGCTGCTTTGGGCTTATATTTAAATAGTTACAAATGAACAAATAAAGTCTATTACATTTATAATCACAATTATTTATATGATGAATGATCTTTAGCCTACCTTACCTTAGACCACCTACATGTCCCTGCACGCTCCCTTAGGTCAGCTGATCTGTCACTGTTGATTATCTCAAAGACAAAGAGTGTACAGCACTTTGACCAATGGCATTGATTTTAAAGTGCTTTATAAATAAAGTTGAGTTGAGAGTTGAGTTGAGTTTAGCTAAAATGTCTTGATTGTGAGTTTTATGAACTAGAACAGTGAAAACAATGTTAATGTCGTAAATCTAAACAAAATACACTTTTCTGAATATACACAGATATTGCAAGTATAAAACACTTATCCCTTGTATATGCCATTAAAATGTGATTAATCATGCTTGGTTATATTTACTTTACTTTTTACTTTATGGCAGTTTTTGAGATGTTTGTGAGTATTACATAATAACCTGGCTGCCTAAATACTTGAGGCTTGTAGTTACGGTGAGCAAAATTAAACGGTTACATTTTTAATCAGTTAGAAAAAGTAATATATAGAATTTTTAATAGTATTTTTTTAATATTGCAACTCTGGTCATTATCAAATGTTCAAACCTGAGAAAAAGAACATATTGTGGTACATATTGTTTATTGTGAAAATGCCTTCATGAACTCTTATGAAATTATATTTTTGCCTGACATCATCAGTATTTTTATCGCTGTATTGCGTCAGAGAGTCCCCTTTGATAACATAATAGTATTATACATATTGCAACACCTCTAGCTTCTAGTCTGTTCCCTCTAATCTGTCAGACATAAACCCTGCTCAATGTATTAAACATTGAGGTCCCTATCCAGCATCACTATGACATCTGCATCATGCTGATGACATTACCCAACTCTACCTGGTAAACACTTGCCGGCAAAATCTGACAAGCCAGTACAGACTTCAGGACACATATGATGTTTTATTTGGACTGGAGAGTTTCAGCTGTGGGCGTACACAAGGGTCATGTATAAAAAGCACCCTCTGTTTCTTACTCTTCTGAGCTCTGGGATAACTCCAGTGAGCTGGTATTTGGAACACTACCTCATACTGTACCTTCATGCCAAAATCATAATCCCAATCCCACATGAGAAAGAGCATGCAGCAGGGGAGGAGTCTCTGGGCACAGTTCTTGCTTTTAGCCTAAAAGAGATGTACTGTACAGTCAATAGAGGAAAATATCACTCAGATACAAATGTGTTCTCTTTGAGGTTTCATACAAATACTCTCTTGCAAATGTTTGGACATCTGTGGTCAAATTGGTTAACACATCCTCTACAGAGAACACATTCCTGTGTATTTGATTAATTTAACATACATTATTGGAAAAAAAATTGGCCTTTGCAAAAGTAATGTATTTTTTTATTTATTTAATATTTACAGTTTATTAAGTAAATACAGTGGTAACCCTACTTATGAATTTAATCCGTACAGGAGCCGAGCTCGTTAGCTGGTTTGCTCGTTAGCTGGTTTGCTCGTTAGCTGGTTTGCTCGTTAGCTGGTTTGCTCGTTAGCTGGATGCATTTTCCCCATAAGAATACATGTAAAACTGATTAATCCGTGTCAGCCGGCCAATATACAGTATACTTTAATATGCTAAATAATGTGTTTATATGGGTTTTTTTAAAACATAAACGTGACGACGATGCTCGTGTAGTCTGGCCGCTAATGAGAGGGAGACCGACGGTGCTCGTGTAGGCTGGCAGCTAAGGAGGACAGGAGGACGGGCGTACGTGTATGGCATGGTTACACTCATCATATGAAAAGTAAAAGTAAAATTTATCTACCTTTCTTGTTCACTACCTTTTGCTAACTTAGCGTCGCTTTCACTAGCACTTTCACTTTTACTGGACAGCGGTCCTACGACTGCAGCAGCCCTAGTGGTTTGGCATAGTTGAAGAAATTTACGCTACTCATTAGCTGGAATTTCAGTCATTACCTGGAACAAAAATATTCCGAGATCTCGACTCGTTACCTGGAATACTCGTTAGTAGGGATGCTCGTAAGTAGGGTTACCACTGTAAATGGAAATTGTATAATAAAAGGTGCAATAATAAAATGTAAAATAAAATTCAATATTTAAGTTTTCTTTAATAGTTAGGTCAGAGGTGTTTTCCATACTGCATGATCACATATATAAAAAAGATTAAACAAAAGTTCTGCAATAAAAACAAAAGCCCCAGTGCTCATTAGCGTTTTCAAAAACTGATACTATGTCTCTCATTCATTGGGCCTGCTGCACAATCACAAGTTACTACTCAACTTTAACAGGAAGCAATTCATTGTCGCTCTATCAATCACAGGCGTCATCTTCCTTCCTCACTGCCACCACCAAGTTGTTCCCGGTCCTGTTGCCTAGAGGGGATGTCTCCGCCTCTGCCGTCCATCTGTCTAGTACTGTTTGCTCTAGACTGAATGCTGCAGACCTGGGCTATGCCAAAACCCTAATAAGTAACCGCCCGCTAATATCCTCTTCTGAGTTTTTATGGCAGAACTATAATTCTTTGATTACAAAAATTCTTCCAAAAGACTTTGAAATGGTTTGGATTGTTTGACAGCCAGTGCAGTTCATTCAGTGTATACAAACCTTCCTTTTTCATGTGCCCTTCACTTTGTCTAAATGTGTAGCCTATTTTATCTGACTGGAGAAGTGATTGAGAGGAGGAGAGTTCAAAAGTCCTTTGTTCCAGTGCATGTGTGAAAATCAAGTCTTATGAAGTAGTTTCATTGATGTAGACTCCAGTTCCTTAATCAAATGTCAAAAGACCCCCAGCTGCTACAGTCTGTTCAGAAAAAGAGCAAATGAAAAAAAAATCAAGGCTGATTAAATCTTTATGTGTGAACTATTGCTGTTACAAAGGAAAGACTGAGGTGACCTACTGAAGATGAGAACCCTGTTTTACAGATATCAGCATCAATATGCAAAAAAAAAACCTTCTAATATATGTGATTTAGTCCACTAAATCAAGGCTGTTGAGGTCAAGTCAGGCATTCTGCTCCAGGGCAGTGCAGAGTGAGGCTTTGGCTTAGCAGAAGAGCTAGAGTTACCCCAGCTGCCCACCCAGATTTTTTGGCACAAGCCAGTGTCCAAAGTTGGTACCAGAGCCAAAGGTGAACTCAAGCCCCATGGCAAGTATCAAACCCATGACAAAATATCCAGCTGCAGCAAAGTGAGAAGAGTCAACAGGCTTGTGTGTGCTCAAGTTCAGGAGTAACTTGTTGCAGATGGTGTGTCAAGGTCATAGCAAACGAAGTTTGTCTGTAACAGCCAGCAATCCACTGGAGCTATGTAGCTCAGGGGAGTTTTAAGGGAAGCTAGACACAATGAAAGAGAAGATTACAGAGAAATATGGCTGTCTGGTTTGAGAAACAGTACAGATGCTTTATGTTTGGGCTTGTATTTTCTGTTACAATTACAGGCTTACTAAATATTAGAGTAAATACTTCCAACTCACCAACTCATCCATTGAGGATTATGTACCCAAAAGTAATGAGCATAACATTTACATCTAGTCATTTAGCAGACACTAATCTGGAACAGTTTACAAAACTGCAAACAGTGGCAGGTACAAAAGTACCTGAAACTGTCCCAGGAATCAAGTAAGTGTGGAGAAAAGAAGTGCAAAAGGTTGAACAATGCTATGAAGGTTGGTGTATTCTGAAGAGATGCGTCTTCTGACCACATATGAAAGAACTGTGAGACTGTTTAGTGCTTAGCTCAGAGGGTTCATTCTACCACTGAGGGGCCAAGTAGGTCAGTGATGATAACCACATTACCACATCACCACCATCAGTACCGTCATCACCACAAGTGAGGGGAATCCTACACTGCTTCATAAAACTGTTTCCTAACTACGTCGTGATAAAGACACGTGCCACATGGCACTAGGATAAACCACCACAACATGGGAATACAAAATGATGTATAGTATAGATTAGGGATGTCCCGATCACGTTTTTTCTGTTCCCGATCCGATCCGAGTCATTAATTTTTTAGTGACTCCTGATACCGAGTCTCTCTGAGCCATAGTCCTCAGTGATTTTTTAATTACTGAGCCTAGCCTAGCCCTTGTCTTTTTTGCACTAGCC